>DWIE01000562.1:0-14174 GCA_018248235.1 Choaspes benjaminii | reverse complement strand
CTATATTCTTCCAAGCGAAAGGAGCTCACGACCACCCCAGGCCTGAAGCTAAGGGTGCTAGCGAAGTCAGGCGATCTTTGGGCGCTGGGAGACGAGTGCGAGGCCTCGCTCTGATACTAGCCCGAGAAGCAGCCATTGCAGACAAAATTCTTACCGTTAAACCTGATAAGCAAATGGCACAGAAGATAAACAACGTACATCCTCAACCGCCCCCACTTATTCCTGACAACCAAAGAAGTGAGTTCACGGAAAACATAAAAATTTACATACATTTTGAATCAGATATTTTCATTTTCATTTCATTAGACAAAAGTCATCCCACTTTTCTAACATGGATGTTTTCTATTGACAGCGCTCACGTGCACTTGCGGGCCATTCGAATGTACGTGCAGATGGCGCGGCGAGCCCGTACCTGAAGCCTACGCCGCCACCGCGTGGACGCCCGCGGAGCACCCCTCCTATACGACGTACGCGCCTGCCGTGCCTCCCGCGCCTTCACTACCACCCACACAAACATACGATCCTACAGTACTTCCCGCCGACGACATATTCCACCCTGAGGAAATTTTCCAACTCGACCAACCTATAAGATTAGATTTTCCCATGGACGAGAATACTCTAGAATCTCCACCAACTTTCGCCGACTTAAACGGTGATAATTCAAGGCAGGACGACTCCTACTGGTTAGAATGGCAGCGTGCGGCTGGTGGCTCAGAGTCTAGTGAGACTCCCTCGCCGGAGCTCTTCGGCAACGGATATCAACAAGCCGAAGCATATTGCGACCAGCAAGCATACAATAATCAGGTATATTATCCAGAGGAAGCGCAATATTACCCCATTGACAATATGAGGGAGTCGCCAATAATGGAACAAGATCAGCGGTACTATAGATATAACCAAGACTGCGCTCAAAACAATACAGACATGCAAGGTTGGACGTACACAGATTGCGCGTTTACATCCCACGATCTGCCAGAATGCAAACAATATTACGACGTCCAGCATCCCCAGGGAATGAATGCATTTAGTGCTCTATTATAATGTTGTTAGGTTGTATTTGAATTGTAAATTGTAAATAAATTATAGGTTAATGTCATATTTAAGCAAATCCCAAAAATTTAGTTTAAGATAAAGATAAGACGAATAAAGTGATATTGTTCCTTCGATAGATAAAGTGGTGGAGTCTCTCTATAATTGTTAGTTCGACAACGAACATAAATGTAAACAAATAAAACACATTTTTTTTACAAAATCGTCTATTTATTGTATATAAAAATTACATTAAAATTGTCAATTTTACACTTTTTATTTTCTAACAATAAAATTGGTCACTACAAAATAGTCCGTAAAGCGATCACACAATTGATTTATTACGCATTATTTGCAATCGCAAAACATTTTTAAAACTGTCCGCATGACTTCATTGACACCATAGTATCTTATAATAAATCGCCCAAAACTATAACGCCACTTACCACAACTTCAGTGTATTTGCGTCCCGCGCAAATACCATGCAGTTCGAGGTATCTGAATATACTTAGTCTCGACATGATATTATTTTACTAATCGATAATCCGATTCACATCGATAAACAATTATATACAACAACAACATATTCAACCAGGTTACGGAGTCCAAAACCAAAAAACTTTCCTTCGTAGAAACAAACCATTATTATCCTCTCGAGTAAACAATGCTTAAATAATACGATAATCATAAGTTCGAGCATTTCCACGCGCGATGCTATATTCCCGAGTCTTACAAAGCAATACAGTAGTATCACAAAGCGCCGCATGCGCCGTGTACGAGACGCATGCTCTATTTTGACATATTATTGCTTAACTGAGTCTTAATATCTGAATAATTTTACCAGTACTAAGCAGGCTTACGTCTACCTCAAACATTGTGATTAATCTTTACGTCCTTAAAAATAGGCCCCTATAAATAACTAACTTAAACGTCGCCGTCCTTATATGCAATTGTAAAACATTATTACAAGGGACTGAGGAGAGCACAGCACGTACTATCACAGCAATCGGCGAAGCCGATCAATGCCTCTAAACTTTACAAACCTGTTATGTCTAATATCTTTGTTATATCAAGTTTAGAGACACCTGTAGCCCCACTACGGGTGCCATCATTAAGGCCACGAGCAAATTTTAACATGAAGCCAAGTCTCACATTATATAACGTAACAACACTGTAACTTGCAAGCTTCGATTAGCAGTATATTTCATAAAAAATCACTAGAACAATATTTTCGGACGCAAGTGGCTGTGCTTCGATTCTATGAAACGACCATAGTTACTCTCATCAACAAATCGACTTGGGACTATTTCCACCTATTCAGCCCATTCATTCTTAAACAGGCAGATAATACGTAAGCATTTATCATCAACAAACACCCTTATCACACCAACATTAAACTCGATCCCAAAATTTTAACAGACAGTTGAAATAATGTTTAACACTTCTTCATCGTGACAAACAAATCTTGTGCCAACTTATTTCTTTCGGAAATGTAGTATTATACGTATCTCAATTGACATCAGTACTGATGATATTTTATATTTTAAAGAAAAAATCGTGTTATAAAAAATTCCTACCAAAATGGTGATGTAATAATAATTTCGACCGAAAGTCATAGGTTAGGTGAAGAGTAAATATATAACCGAGCAGAGCTAAGTATGTGCAATAGTCCCCTTAGCTACTACTAGAGCGTGAAATCTATTCAAGAAGCAAAGTTCAAATTGGAAGCGAGATCGACTGTGTAAGCGTTACCATTCGCAAAAGCCTAAACGCTTAAAAGAGAAAAATCTAGAGTCCGGGACGACAGCCCCGGTTCGTAATAACTATGACTTAGGTATCAAGATAGTAGACTTAAAGATAGGACAAAGGTTGTATGTAACTAACTATAACAATATTTAGACACATAAATAGCATACTCTGCCGTGCATATACCAACACGATAACTTCGAGCAAAGTAATGTTCACTGATATAAGATATTTTTGTGCTATAATACAATAAGATATACCTCTGAAATATACACACTACATAATTTTAAACTCAAATCATTTGAAATTCGAAGGGACTAAATTAAGGCTGTAACATATAATCATAAAAATGAAATAAAATCGCACACATAAAATAAAGCTTCAAGAACGACTAAAAAATAAGTTTGTACTATCAGAAGAAATCACTGCCCAGTGAGATAATTCGAGCGGGTCTAGTGAACTAGATTCATTTTAAATAGAAAGTAGAATATCTTAAAAACTTTAACAAAGGATATTCTAAATGTGAATATTTAAGATTGTAAGATTGCATATCTATTATAAAATCTGTGTTTAATATTAGATTTAAAATAAAAGGATCATACCCTTTCGTGAAACATATGTAATAAGTCGTAATACTTAAATTCAAATTCTTCATTCCATGATGCAGTTATTGTCATGGAAGACTCCAAATAGGTGGAAACAATTCCAACAAGTTAAAAGATCCTATACAAACGAATATATTCGCCAATTTCAATCCTTACGTCATAATCCAATTAGTTTGTGTAATATATCACTTTACACTATTGCTATTATAAGCAACAATTACGATTTCCTTCTTAAAGAATTTTGTACACCATACCAAATATATCACAATACAATTTTCATCACATTACACTGTCACTCAAATAATATGCACAGAATTAATATGATCCGAACTTATATAAATAACCATATCAATGGTAATAGAAATAAAAAGATATTTTTATGGATGGTAAGGTTTAGGAATCTAAGGCTTAGGAGGAATTACCATTGCAAACCACACACGAAAACTGGCCGATTGATTGTACTTTGACATCTATAAAAGGATGGACAGTGTAAGACGGCCAGGAGAATGTTGTAGGGGCAATACAAGTCGCCAGGAAAGGGTACTTTCTCAGGTAAAATTTAAACAGACCAACGTGATCTCGCCACGCCGGCATAACTGACCTCTGTTATACTCAGACTAGTTGTTGTAAACAAAATATACGTTCACGTCAAAATTTGACGCTTGTCGTGTCAGATCAGGGATCCAAGTATAACATTAGTATCTAGGTCAGTAGATATTTTATATTTGTCACAATAGTCCCACCTAGTTCACCTACTCTAGAAGTAGAACAATGAACGCCAATATGACAGAAGTAAAACATACACCCGGGTTCAAATATAAGTCTAATAGAGGTCAGCGTCTGGCAGATTGTTGATAAAACCAATCAAACGAACGAGCGTCTCGTCCTCTCACGGCACTGGTACCATGCCCATGCTCTAGAAGCACACCAGTAATCTCGAATATATTGACCCGAATTATATACATCCATTTTCTTGAAAACTTGTTGTTTTCCGATGCCAAAACAAGATACATTTAAGGACTATAGATTTTTTAAATGAAAATTAGAGTAACAAACGGGCATGCAGTTTACCTGAAGTTTTAACAGACCACTGAAGCCCATGACAACCATAACCGACTCTAAATAGTTCCATCGTTCTGTTTGAAATCGGTCAGCAGTGAGTTGCTACTCTCGAGGGCTAAGTTGGTCGTCTCATGTATCCTGTGGGTGCCGGCTGCCACACCATTTAAGCTGAGACATAATTCATAAGAGCTATTTCACAGCAGAAATATGTGTGGTGGTGGTAATCGCCCGGACGAACGTGGGTAGATTCCACCACCGGTAATGATCTTACCGATCAGATATATTTCCGAATCTAAAAATCGTATAATGCTTTAAATTCGAAACTTATCAGATGGGAAAGTCCTTCAAAAGCTAAAGTCGGCATCGGAGAACGCAAGGTTTCAGTGAAGCAGGTGCATACGGGCCGGGCCCGAGCTGGGTGCGGCGGCGGGCGCTAGCGGCGGGGTCAGGGCGCGGCCTCTTCCGCCAGCTCGTCCGCCGCCTCGCCCGCCAGCTCACCCGCCGCCTCGCCCGCCGCCTCGCCCACCGCCTCGCCCACCGCCTCGCTCAAGCATCGCCCCACGCTGCACTCCATCTCCGTTCTGCAACACGCGCACGCACTCTCCTATAACTCTGCACTCACACCTCACGCTATTTTTGTCAATCAAATGACACATGGGCTTGCAGTCCACATGATGTTAATTCCTGCAGTCTAAGCCAACTCTGTAACCAACACTACATATCCGGAGCTATTTGTTCTTGTATATACTGGCTATCACACCTTTACACCCAAACACAAGTAGTGCTAACCCCACTGTTTGAAGGCACAACTAGTTATGAGAGCAATACCAACCCAGTCGAACAAAAATGACTTGCTGTATAATCTATCTAACAAGTTATCTTACATGGTTCGGGAGGTTATTACCCAAAATCAAATAAAGGTTTTTCTGTACTCATCGCCTTGAGTAAAAACATTTCTACGTTTCTCTGCATTCACTAGCGGTATGTTATGCCAGCGATAATAAAATCTACGTGCGAAATTTCAAATATCTACAGTATATCCTTGAAGGAAAACGTCTGTACCAAAGTGAATAGTACTGGAATAATATTAAGATTCCAATTGACCGATTCAATAATAAAACTCGAAATAGCAAAAAGTACGCAAATGTTATTTTTACTATAGAAATCTTACCTTAACCAAAATATTACAGTAACATTCACAAAATTATAAAGCGGCACGCAAAACAATAATACACGACACGAATATACTTACATAACACTAGCAGTAGACACTAGCATTCTGGCGGTAGTCCACTGCTCGCTGGCCTCGATGGAGTCCAGCTGGTCCTCGGGCGCGATCATCCCGGGCACCGGCTCGCTGGCCGACACCGGCGACTCCAGGTTGATGAGCGTGCCCGTAGCCACCTCGCTCGCACGAGCCTCGTCCGTGTTCGAGCTTGTCGACTGGCTCGTGTCCACTGACTTCTGAATATCTACAATACAATCCCTCAAATATGATAAACATATTTTGTGTGTATAATATCGGTATACTTCAAATTATTCAAAACTTTGACAATTATTCCCTTGACTATTGAAAAGCCTTTGTTTATCATATTGTTAGGACTAAAGTCGCGTCTATCCCCATACTATGAAAGCTAACTGTTAGGAACATATAAAACGAACAAAACATTTAAAGCTGAATTCAATGTAAACAAATCTTATTGAGGAGGGGTGAAGAGTGAAAGCGGAGACCTGGGGCATGCATGTAGGTCAACCATTTCTTGAGCGGTCGATTGTCACCGAACACAGACAGCACGTTGCCCTTCAGCGCATCTGAAAAGCAACGCGCGTGCACACGTGGTGAGTAAGGATTGATGTCATGCAACACTATATATCTACATTAGACAAAGGCACGTGCTGTGATTTTTATAATTATAATCACGAGAAATAAGGCCCGGAAGTATATAAAGGCATAGATTAAATATAGTGCAAACTACGTGCCGTTGGGTAATGTACATTTGGAGAAATTCAATTAATAATCACAAATTATTTCAGTTAAACTTTTCATTTATATAATGAAATTATTAATTTAAAAAGTTATTACTAGGGTTGTGTTTAATTCGAAAATTCATACAATAAAGTAATTTCGGATGTGATATTAATCAAATTATGCCCATACAATATCTGAAAATTCACTACAAGCAAACACTCATAAGCTAGAACATATATTAAATAAAATTATTTTGACTAGATCTAATTTAATTAACCACCTGAATTCGTGCAATAGTGGGAAGTAAGTTATTATAATGGCCGCAATAATGAAAACTAAAAAGATTTTAAAAAATCAAAACGCAAAAATAATAATTTAACCACAACGTTTTTACATAAAGATGATCAATTACATAAACACTATATCAGTGTATGTGTGTGTCCGTGTGTGTGTGTGTGTGCCTGTGTAGTGTATATTTATTTATTTATTTATTGTAAAACCTTAAGCTAGGGTTACAATGGGCGGACTTAAGGCCTAGTGGCATTGTCCATCAGTCAACCCAGGTATCAACAGTAAATAAATAAATATATTAAGAAAAAGAGTAGTGATAACAGTACAATAAATATATACATATTAATGAAAACACTAATACATGTACTGTATGCATCTGGGTGTGTGTATGTATGGTGCGTATCCAGGTGTGTGTGCGTGCAGTTACCGGGCTTGTGGCGCGCGTCGCAGCAGGGCGGGTGCGCGGAGTGCGCGCGCGCGGGCCGCACGCGCACTCGGTAGAAACGCGCCCCGCGCGGCATATGGAACCTGTTGCCGCTCTGCAACACAACCTCCTCGTTACCCCCTATCTGTAAACTTTGTCCTCTAGCAAATTGGTCCATCACGTAAAAAATCAAAACTATATTTGTATTGGATTTACATTGTTAAAAAGTGTACCTTCTTAGCATAACAGTACTCCTTGGACTCGACAGTGGCGACGGCGTATAATCGCCTGTCGCTCTCATTCTTCACTTGTATGTTGAGATCGAGCGCCGACAGGCATTCACTATGCACGAAGTACATTATATTTGCTTCCTAAAACAATAAGCACAGTAAATAAAAATTACATTTCGTTTTCTATTAACGTTATATATAAATAACAGTGTAAGTATGTTTGTATTTTTTTCCTCCTAAACTAATTGACCGGTTTTGATGAATTATTGTGTTTTTTTGATTATCCGAATATTTTTATCTCGCTATACTTAAACCCGGTAGTCGGTATGGTAACGAGTATTAAAAAATTGTTTTAATTTTGAAAGCAAAGTTTAGTTTGGTTATTTAATATTTTTCATTTTAAATCAGGATATTTGTAAAATATCATATAATACTAAATTGATTATTCTTGAAATTATTTCAAATATGCGGTCGCACGGTAGCATCCGTATGCCACTCGTAAATACCGTAATTTACAACTAACGCTGGGATATCCCAATACCTTTCTATTTCCATTGTCTACCCAAACAGCAGGACTGGCTAGAGAGGAGAATAACATACAAATAAACCTGAGATATCGCAAAATGTTTCTACACTTTCATTGTATTGTTGTTATCGGTGGTTAAATCTCTCCACGTTCACCGGGGGAGTAATAGAAATAGTTCTATGACTTGTATTTTAGCTTGAAGGGTGTGGCAGCGGGCACGCATTGGGTACATGACGCCACCAACTTAGCCCTCAGGAGTAGCAACGCACTTATAACCGACTTTGAATAGAACAATGGGTGTTTAGAGCTGGTTACGGTGCAGTGCTCACTTAACATCAGGTGAACTGCATACCTGTTTGATACTCTAATTTTCATTTAAATAAACAACTCAATCAATCAAAGCCAAAAACCAGCTGGGCCGGCCGGAGAGAAGAAACGGAGCGGAACGGTCAGCCGACCTGCAGCACCGTGTAGTTGAGGTGCGCGGGATCCCAGAGCAGCAGCACTGTGTTGCCGGGCAGGCACGAGGACAGGCTGAGCGTGCCGCCCGCCAGCCCCAGCGGCGTGTGGCTGCGCGCGCGCCCGCGCCGCGACTCCTCTTTGCGGGGGGACGACCTGTGTGACACTAGGTGTGTATAACGCGGGTAAGGTGCATGGGAGCGATTTTGTGTACACGACGGCGGTTTAAGTTGTGCGTATACGTCGGAAGAGAAGATAAACATGTAGTATGTGTACGGATCTGCATAGCTGAGCGTACGAATGGTAGAACTTTGTCTTTGACTATTTATACCGTGAAACAATAGTCTTTGCACTACAGGTGGTTCGGTACAAAGGTGTAGGGTATGATAGCCACAAAGAATTTGTTATATGTCCTCAAGAGTTGTTACTCTTGATGCGGTGCTCCGCATCTGTGATGAAAAATGCAAATTTCATGAACTGCAGTAGCCACTTACTATCAGGTAGACTGCAAGCCCGTGTGCTACTTCATAATATAAAATAGCATGTCAATCTTCAGCGATGTGTCGTATGTGCGATCTGAACAAGTGTCCTCAATCCAGGAGGATTATTTGTATGACTAAGTGTGTATAGTACATCTATGGGAAACGCGACGATGAATATGTGCAGTTAACCTAAAGACCTGCAAACACGAACCTAACTGGCGTATGGCGTGTCCGAATTGACGATTACGTCAGTTACGGTTACCCTCTACTAACGCCCACTACAATGTGTCTAAATAAACATTGTATATTTAACTTATATGTGAGTACGACTGCTAAACACAATCTAGTAATGTGTTTGCAAACATATCACTACACTAATTGTGTCGAATGGCGTGGCCGTTGTCTAGTTACTTGTGCGCTCTAGTTACTAGTTCGATTAGGTTTATACCTAATAAATACCTAAATTTAGTATCTAGTTTATACTAGACAGCCAAGAATCCGACATTACAACACGAAATGAACAGAAATTAAGCGGCTATAAGTATTATGCTAATATTCGAATAGCCATGTACGAAATTACCTGCCGTCGCTGTCCTCTTCTCTACTTTTCTCTTCTTCAGTCTTTTTTTCGAGCTCTTTCTTCAAGTCAGCTACCTGTTGCTGAAGTAATGCCTTCTCATTTTCCAGTGATGCCACCTGCGTGTTGAGCAGCGCGTCCAGGTCGTTGGTCTCGGGGTCGGTGAGCTGGCGGATGGTGTCGCGGTACTTGCCGCACTCGCGCGCCAGCGCCGCCTCGCTCTCGCGCAACTGCTCCAGCTGCCGGTCCTTCTCGGCCAGCGCCCGCCGGCTCGCCTCCGACTGCGTCACCTGCTGGGGACTCCAACCGTACAGGACACTCGCACGCCGGCGTCACGCGGCCCTACCGCACTGCAGCTAACGAGCGTGCACTTCACTTTACCTTACGGATGGTATGGAATATTCAAGTTCGACTCGGTCGGTACCACCGTCACACCTATTTGTCCCGTGAAATAGTAGAGTTGGGTTTAAGAGTGTGATTGTCATCACATACAAAACATGACCCCGTTCGATCGAAGTTCTCAGGAGTAGTACTGTATTTATGATTACAGATGTCACGGGCTGCAGTAGCCAATTACCATCAGATGGAGTGCAAGCCCGGGTACAAATTCGTAATATATGAAACAAAACTTGGCGGTAAATTATCACTGCAAGCCATGACACTCGTTACTAGCTTCCAAAGAAAGCTACTGTCTGGTTCAAGGCCGGTTACAGCTATTCCTGAGATCCAAGTCAGACTCGTATGTCCTGTGTACATCGGCATAGCTGCAATTTAGTATTGGAACGCCTGGTGCCGATCCGCCACTCCAATTTAATACGTACGCAGAATCTATGTTTACAACAATTTCGCACACAAACAAATGACACCCGGCGCTGTTATTCGTTCCCATATTAGCACCACGGACCTATAGGCCATGGGCATTCCCACAATCAATGGAAGCAGTTTAAAAAATATAATTCTTTAATTTTATAGTAGAGATCTTATGCAAATGTTCGAACCGGTTAAAATGTGTTTGTCCAACCATAAATGTAGCACGCGCACCTAGCCTACCTTTCACTTCCAACTATATTTATCTATCCCGTGGTACAGGCATTTCAATAATGATACGCGACCATGCTATGAGATAGATTATTAGTTCTACCATCATTTTTACAAGTGAAAATTGCCTGAAAAGGGCATAAGTGGGGGATGAGCATAAGGCATAGGCAATAACTACAACATCATATTAGTATGTGCAATACCTGCTTTTCTGTCTCGTATTTAGCCTTCAACAACGACAGCTCTGCATTGAGTTTCTGCTCGCATTCAGCCTTACACTTCTCCACGGCTTCGCGGACGGCGTCCTCCTTCTCTACTTCCGCGTTTTCCTTGGTTTGCATAACAATAGCGTTGTGGCTGCTTATCTCGATGACGTCCGTCCGCTCGATCTTCTCGAGACTTGACTCCGACGGAGATCGGTCCATGTTTGTTAGTGCTACTAAACGGAACCTTGACCTTAAAGACTCAATTTCAGCTTTGTACTCCTGGTGCATCTTTTCTTGCAATTCTTTCAAATCCTTCTGCTTTTTCACTTCCATATCTTTAATTTTCTTCTCGAACGCCTTAAGTTCTTCTCGAGTTTGTTCTAGCATATCTTTTGTACCCTGATGTTCCATTTCTAACCTTTCGACATCTTTTTGATGTAATACTTTTAATTGCTCTTTCTCGTATACCAAGAAAGTTATATCGTCTTCCTTTTCACTCAAAGCTGCCTTCATATCACTTAGTTCTAACTCGTGATCTACCGTTAGCCTCTGAGTTTGCTCGCGGAATCTTATTGCACTTTCCTCGTTGTTTCTCTCCCACGCATCTATTATCTCTAAGTGCTTGTCCTTGACGAACTTTTTCTGATCATCAACTTCTTTCTTAAGATTATTCAATTCATTTTTTATTAAACTAAGACTAACTCTAACCAAGCCACAAAGCTTGACCAAAAAGTCTTGCAATTTTTCGATGTTTATCTTATCAATATTCATATTATCCTCGGTCACAGTGGACACCGCCATGGTATCGGGCGCGCAAGTCGTCGACGTGTCTATTTTCTGCTTTTGTGACCCGCTCTGTCTGCTCAACTTCTCAAATTCCGTGTCCGTTTCCGACTCGAAATCATCTCTGCAAATATTGAATGTTATGATTTCCTTTAATTTATGTATCTAAACTATTAATAGATCAATAGACAAATCTGACTTGGTTGTAACTTACTTGTCAAGGTCAACTTGAATATCTGCGTCTTTCTCCTCGTGTTCTGACGCGTGAAGTCTGAAAAATAAAATTTCATCACCATAACTACCGTATCCATGTGTCACTATTGCAAAATTAATTACACATTTTAAAGACGTCCAATGACATATCCAGACATGACTATCGTCATGCCCATAAATGGGACAAACAATATGAATTATAAACTGATTAGTTTAAATAAACAAATTTGTCACAAAAATATCAAAAACTAACTTAATACATTGCCAAAATTAACTCATGATTTCATGAATACCGACACCATACATCTGTATCTTCTGGATACCAATGCCACATACCTCTGCTGAAAGAACTTGACGGTGGCCTCCATATCGTACTTGGGAACATCGCTGGCCAGCTGGGGGAAGGCACTGGCTATGAAATCTACGTCCTCGTTGGTGATGTTGGGTAGCCGCGCGTCGAACACCGGCGGCGCCTGCGTGGCGAAGGGCGGCGGCAGCTCCGTCATGCCGGGGAACAGGCTCCGCAGGAAGTGCCCCTCGAACAGCGAGTTGAACTCCTGCCGCCTGCTCACCTCCTCGTCGTGGATCTTGAGCAGCTTCTGCGCTAAATCTGTTGCCCACTGGAAATGATTTAGTAAATTTGTATGTAAAGTGATAAATAAAATTAGTTAGTCTAACATAATATAATGAATAACTGGCAAAACGGATCGATCAAGAGATACAATTCGATACTGTATAACTCAATCAGCTGATTTAGATATCTTCATACCAGAATGTTAAAGTCTGTTATAATAATGGTATGTGTCTCGTCTGTACAGCAACTATCAAATTTTCCATCTGAAAGCACAGTTACTATAGTTCAAGCTGACCCACAAAGAAAACATTTTAAAGTTACCGTTCGCATAACAGTTTGAGCGAGAATCAGGTCCTCGTATTTTAATCATTGTCACACTATTCAAAAACATTTTGCCACAAGAAAACAAAATGTATAATTTTTTTATTCGATAGTTTATATGTATAAATACAGAATTTACAAATTGATAAATTATACTATATATATATTTATTATAATATTTATTTACTTTTATAAATAGTATATTCGTATAGTTAGTATCTTTTATGTTATTTGTATATATGTATTTTTTGTTTTTACTTAATTTGTTATTATTATTTTTGCACCGCGATTTTATCCTATCTCGTTTCCCTAAAGTTGACTGGCATGTAACGCTTTCAGCATTAAATCCAACCTCCACTCAACCTCAGGGAGCCCCTATAGGCCTAGCCAATAGATGAAGGCGCCCACCTGCAGGTGCGCGCGCGAGAAGGCCTGGCGGCGCGCGGCCTCGTGCAGCGCGCGCACGTACACGGCGGGCGCGCGGTGCAGCTGCGCCACGATGCCGAAGTAGCGCGCCAGCCGGTTGAAGCACTGGAACGACAGCATCGCGTGCGCGTCCTGCACCGACATCGAGTTCTCTATCATCAGCACCGCCTCCAATCTCGCTTTCAATATATGCGACAGCTCCTCCTTCGAGTTGGCGATGCGGCGTCTGATATCCACCAGCACCTGGTGGCCCTTCAGCAGCTTCTCTAGCTGCCGCCCGTGCGACTGCACCAGAGTTGGAAGCACTGACGGGTCGCAAGCCGTGTTCAAACGGTCGCGATGCTGCATAATAGAAGCGGCCTGATCTTTCTGATCTCGCTCCAGCTTCTTAACATCGCTGAGCAGTTGGTCCAGCCCGTACAGTCGGTCTTCAATGCCCTTGATCTGCTTCAAGCCATGCATGTTGGCGTACTCCAGGATGTGATATAACTCAGCTTCGCGCTCTTTGAGCGGCTCTGCGTCGATCAACGCCAAACCCTTCTGACAGTAGTCAATGATATCCTGAAGGGAGGCCTTGTTCCCCTGCGCCAGTATCCAGTGCAGCAAGGTTGGCTCGTCTTTGCTGTCAGTGGACGTGGCCTTGAACGTAACGCCCTCATCCGACTCCTCGATCTGCTGACCGGCTTCTGATGATACACCTTCGTTGCTAGATGCGTTCTTCTGATCGAACACTGCAACCGCATTAAGGAATTTTGCAATTTTAATCAAGCTACATGTAACTAAAAAGTCAATATACAAACTGGCTATTTGATATTGGCGTAGATAGTGACGAGCCGAGCCACAAAACGTGAGGTTCGATCCCCGTTGTGAGACATATTTTTTAATTTATTTTGTATTTGGACAACCCTACGGGCGGTAGAACGTCCATGTTCTTTTTATTTATGCCGCTAAAGATTGCTTAGGTTTCGGGGTAAGGATGTGTTAGCCAGCATATGCACAATACGACGCATTCTATCTTTGACTTCTGAAGTAATACCGCATCTGTGACCTTGGTCATGGGCTGCAGTAGCCGCTTACCACCAGGTGGACTACAATGTTGTGCGTTACTTCACAATATAAAAATAAATTAATCATGTTTAACATCATCCATCTTGAAAAAGCCAAAAAAAACATCACTAATTAAAAAAATGTCAAATGATTCTTGAATGAATGA
>DWIE01000561.1:0-14177 GCA_018248235.1 Choaspes benjaminii | reverse complement strand
AAAAGTTGATATATACGAGTATATATATTCTAGAATAGATACTGTGTCGGAGTTATTGTAGAAAGCACGACATAGAACTTTCGTAGCAGCAAGGCAACACTTAGTAATATTAGTTACAACCATAGGTATATTTAATTAATCAAACAATTTAATCCCATTCATAATTTCCATTTCCGTCCATTATCTATAATGCTATTTAGGTATTGCGATCGGGAAAAACGGATCCAGCATCATAAAACGTTTACCGGGTCCGGTACCAATACCGGATCGAGCGACCGGGGCCGGTATTAGCAATTTTTGGCAAAATAATAGAGCTGTTCCACGAGTAGTCCAGTCGGATCCCGCCGGACTGAAAATGACGCCGGATTGCAAGTACTTTTAAATCCTCTCCAATCTGGTGTTCGTATTAGTCACAGTACGGATATTGCACTTGTCAAAGTTATCGAAGTTATTCGGTCGGGCAGGGTCAACAAACAAATAACAGTTCTAATTGTTTTAGACTTTAGTAGCGCATTTAGCGGTGTTGATCACGATATATTACTAAGTTTGTTATGGTCTTTAATATATCTCCAACGGTGATTTAATGGCTTCGAAGTTACCTCAAACACCGACGGAACAATATTCGCCTTGATGACGTCTTTCCAACATGGTGCGACGTCCGAGCTGGAGTGCCTCAAGGTGGTGTGCTGTCTCCCTTACTCTTTGCTATTTTCATTAACTCAATTACTCAACGTATCAATTCTTTTTTCTATTGGTATGCAGACGATATTCAAATCTATAGTCACTCAGACCAGACCCTGCCAGTCTATCTGCTACGATTGACTCCATTAATGAAGTCAATTTTTATCTGGAGTATGAAATTCGGAGTTACTATGAATCCCAGTAAATCTCATGTCATCATTATTGGTCGTCCACTAACATTATCGTAGTCATTGCAAATAAAATAAATAAGTCGCAAAACATATGTATTACAACTGTCTCACCAATCCCTAGCAAAATAATGTTATCAAACTCTTTTCTACTTCGCATTCTCGATTATGCTGGTGCAAGCTATGGTAATTTAACTGAGGATCAACTCAATAAGCTTGAGCGAATTCAAAATCAGGCTATGTCGTTGATATTTAGTCTACGCAAATATGTATCAAAATTTCGTTCAAAGCTCAATTGGCTTCCTACAAGATGTCGCCGAAAAACTCATTCTCTGTACTGTGCTTTATTTCTCTAATTGGATCAGAGGTTAAGATTTATTTTTACAGATAACATTTAACTATTCAAACATAGTGGGTTAAATACATAGATAGAATGTTAAACTATAAACTTAGCGTTATCTTAATGTGGTTAAAACAGGTTCAATGATGTACGAAATCTGACTTTACGAATTTATTAGCATGCATTCATTTTAATGAAAAAGTACTATACTCAAGTTTCATTATGATTAATACCAATAATCAGGTGTGTCAACAGTGTTGGCTCAGAATAATTCAAATATTTTTTTAAATAAATGAAACGAATACGATTTTAATCAACGGTTATATGTTCATTGTTTAAATATTGTTGGTCGACAATTAATGTACTGATGAATCTTGCTTGGATCGCTTGTCAACTACAATTTTAAATTGGCATTGAAAGTTAAAATGTATAATATTTATATACTTTGATGGAGGACAATAATGTAAATAACTTACAACATACATCCTTAGGACAAAAACCAAGGAAATTAGACTCAAACTAAGATTTATTTGATGTAAATTTCTTTTGAATTCATTTTCTACCACTTTCAAGTTGGTAACATGTTGTTTCTGTAAGGATCTGCAATAACCATATAATGCGGGACAGGAGTTGTCTGAGCTTCGTCACAGGTAGTTGTGTAGCTGCAACAGCCACTTACCACTCACATAAACTGCATGCTTGTCGGCTTCTTCATAACTCAAAAAACAATATTAAACAAACATATATTTCCTAGTTGAGCTATTGAGCGACCATTGTACTTTTACTATTTATGAGAAAAAAATATGATCAGTAGGTAATTGATGCTTACCTAGCTGCGTGGTCCGGCGTAGGGAACCGCAGCATAGCGGTGGATGCGGTGACGCGCAGCACGCGACCTCCACAGTTGTCAGCCAGCCGACGCAGCCTACGAGAGACCCTCTCTGGTGGATGGTCCACCGGTAGGTTGAGTACCTCCAACTCACACGTCAGGTCATCTACATCAGCTTCGGTCTGGCTTATCTTTGGATTCCTTGGCAAATGTGCTGTCAATTCATTATAACAGTAATGAGATGAGGCACACGTGATTAAGGCAGATGATGTGTTTTGTTTATGCACCAGTATCACTTCCATGTTCTTCCTGTGTCTAAAATCACTTAAATCAGCAGCAAAATTAATATCACCAGAAATTAGCAATAAGGCAGCAGGAGCTGTGTGGAGCTCCCCAAATCTTCTCATGCATTGCCTCAATTTTTCATCAGCTGCATTCTTTTGTGTTCCACACACATGAATTAGGCTAACTTGAGCATCATTGAGTTCCTGTAGCCTATGCGGAGCCTCTTTCCTCACATCACACACAACCACAAAATCAGCCTCCCTCCTCCCAGTAAGAAACTTGGCTCGGATTGCAGCAACTACATCTATAGCAGAACACCCTCTTGGCACCTGGCAGTTTTCTATGTCCCAGAAGATTCCGACGGGCACACTAGTTGTGCGTTGTTTGTGATGCCGGAACCGAGATCTTACTCTAGGTCTCTCAACAGGGTAGGACCCATCTTCTCTAATAATACTGCTGTATTCTTCATCTGATGATTCATCTTCTAGATCTGTTAGCCATAATCGAGGGGGTAAGGGTATTTTCATTGCGGGACTAGATAAAGTACATGTAAGACCTTGGACAGAGCGACTTCTTGAACCCTTCATGCCATCCTCCTTCTCTTCATAACCTCTTGTTGGACTCATTGTGTTCGTCAACATTGTTTACCACGAATACAAATTATATTTATGCATAGATAGGACAAAGCAGCACGTAAATAGGCTACCTCTGCATTTGCGTAACAACGCTAACAAAACAGAAAAAATAACTGCACAACTTAAACCTTAAGTAGAATACTTAAATCTTACGAGATTTGCGTCAAATATGTAAAAGAATTATGTACAAAATGTAAAAACAAATTAACCAGCACTTCACTACGCCATTTCAAGTTGTTCGTCACAATCACTCACAGACAATAAACGTAATATAGAAAAGTTTAGATAAATACTTCATCCATGACTTCATCTATGGCAAATATTTAAGTATTGCCAACTGCCAAATAATTCGTAAAAACTGAAATAGCCATGTACACACATACACATACCATACCTATATCAATTAAAAGCATTAAAATTAAATCGTAATTAATTCCTCAAGTTAAATTATGTTACAAAAATGTATTTGGCTTTTAAAGTACTCTGGTTTAGAAAAGCTTTAACCATCTAAAAAGAAAAAAATTAACTGTCAACGCCATGCGTCAATGACCTGCGACTTCATTTGTCATTTGTAGTGAGCTTGCATTTACTGTTTTCAGTTTTCCATATAAATTATATATTTAAAACTCATAGTACTTCGTAATTGTTTACAAGAATTCCTTAGTTGTTGTAGAAGATGACTACTAACGGGGATATTGGTAGTCTTAATGCCAGCGGCAAAATAATAAAGATGGAGGTGGACTACAGCGCCACATGTGATGAGAAGATACCACTCTGGAAATCCTGGGCCATCAGTGGAAGAGTGCAGGATGCTATAGACCAGCTGTTAGCTCTGGAGAAGCAAACCCGAACAGGGGCAGACATGGCATCAACAGCGAGAATCTTGGTGGCAGTAGTTCAGATCTGCTTTGAAGCTAAAAACTGGTCAGCTCTCAATGATCACATCGTGCTTCTCTCGAAAAGAAGGTCACAACTTAAACAAGCAGTTGTGAAAATGGTGCAGGAATGCTGTGAATATGTGGACAAAACTCCAGACAAGGAGACCAAAATAAAGCTAATTGAAACACTAAGATCCATTACAGAAGGAAAGATATATGTGGAAGTTGAAAGAGCAAGACAAACACATATTCTGGCCAAGATCAGAGAAGAGGAAGGAAATGTAGCGGAAGCTGCTAAGATCATCCAGGAACTTCAAGTTGAGACTTACGGTTCAATGGAGAAGAGAGAGAAAGTTGAACTGATCTTGGAACAGATGCGCCTCTGTCTTGCTATCAAAGATTATATTCGCACTCAAATCATATCCAAGAAAATCAACACGAAGTTCTTTGAAGAGGATGGCACAGAAGAACTAAAGGAGAAGTTCTACAGACTGATGATTGCTGTTGATCAGCACAACGGACAATACTTGGCCGTGTGCCGTCACTTCCGAGCTCTTGGCGCACTCGGCGGGGCTGACGCGCTGATCGGCAGTGTAATATTCCTTATCCTCGCGCCATACGACAATGAACAGGCCGACCTCACCCATAGAGTGAATGAAGACAAGGAACTGGATAAACTGCCTGAGTACAAACAATTATTGGGACTATTCATCAACCCCGAGATTATAAGGTGGAATACCTTATGCTCGACTTACGAAAAAATGCTTAAAATGACACCATTCTTTGATGTCACTGAGGAGAAGGGACTGGAACGTTGGAACGACCTTAAAAATCGAGTTGTAGAACATAACATCCGCATAATGTCGATGTACTACACTCGCATCACGGTGCAGCGGATGAGCGAGCTGCTGGGGCTGAGCGTGACGGAGACGGAGGACGCGCTGAGCTCGCTCGTCGTGAGCCACGTGGTGCGCGCCAAGATCGACCGCCCGGCCGGGGTCGTGCACTTCAGTTTAAACATGGATGCATCGGATCGCCTCAACGAATGGTCGAAGAATCTGAACACGTTAATGCAACTCGTCAACAAGACCACGCATCTCATCAACAAAGAAGAGTGTGTTCACAAACATTTGCTGGCGACCGGCGAGTAACCCGAATGTCAACTTGTTGCTAATTCATTATATCTTGTGTGTAGTAAATAAAGCCATTTTTTCAGTTTGCCACTCACTGTTTTCAAGTATAAGTAACTGCTCTAAAATTGTACAGGAACTTTTTAACGAAATCACTTGTAACAAGACAATTGTCTATTAAAATTTATCGAAGCATTGGTCATCATGCTTTATACAGCAATAATTTATGTTCTGTGCTTGTGTTTGCTACACTACAAGTTCTAAATTGTATTTGAATAAGTCTAGTAAATAAATAATAAATAAATATTATTAATATGAACAGAATATGTGGTTTTTATTATCCTGAAAAATGAATAAGAAACGCTGTGTTGTAATATGCAGAACATGATACGTTCGATTTATACCTCAGAAGTGACACCGCATTTGTGGTTACCAATGCCATTGTAGCAGCTACTTATCATCAGGTGCAGCAAGACTGCAAGCCTGTGTGCTACTTCATAACATAATAAAAAACTTCCCGAAAGTGTAAGGCAAAAATGAACGTGACCTAGGTTTCGCTAATTATGTTTAGGTCCCATATTATAGGAAGCGAGCCTATTGTCATTTATATTAAATTACATGTGCATATAATTGTCGTAATATCTAATATGAATATGTATTTGTTTGTCCTTTTTCCCGTTATTTAAAATTTTTTCTCTGAAACATCTCGGAGAGCTAGCCAGGACCAAAGAAATAAAGTCGTGGTTAATATAAGAAATATAACAATATGTCACTTGTCTCAATAAATGAATTATAAATAAGTTCGACATGCGATTAGTCAAATCTAATATAAAATGTGTACACTCACTCGGTAACCAAAATGCAATCAGTAGTGAGATAAGATAGCCGGATGTTCCACGGCCTGGTAATTATTGTCAGTATATTTAAGCAATCGTAACTTCAACAGCGATATACAAATTCACTTTCGACTGTTAAAATGTTTAATTTTGTCCTATCGATTCTCATACCGGGGAGTATAGTATTATTCTTTAAATTTCTAAATACAAAACATAAACCTCCTATAATGGGGATCTATCAACGGGCCAATAAAACTTACTGGGTTAAGTTTACTCTGATGTACACCTTGTTACGGGTGAGACAGGTACGTGACTGTTACTTCGTATCTATTTGTTTGTGAATTATTAAGAATATTATTTTTTAAAATAATATATCTGTTTTAAAAATTGAAATACGAGTATCCATGAAATGTATATAATGCGAAGTTAAAAATGCGCTAACAGTAATGACAATAGGTAATTTTTGATTTTTATATTAGAATATTAGAACAATAGAAAAGGTACGTATTTTTATTTCTTACTTTGGTACATATATCTGTTATTCTATGTTGTGTAATGTGTTTAATGTCTTAACTGTGTTGCTGTGTAGACATGAAATAAATGCATTTTCTTTTTTTCGTTTTGCTAATATTTTGGGCAATAAACTTAAGGTATCTGAAATACGTAATAGTTAGTGAGTGATGTTTGTTTATAAATATGTTATACTGTTAAATTGTTGAACTGTTAATAAAAGCATACTGGTCCGTAGTTGTTTTATATATACAAATCTAATGTTCGTTAGTTTTGCTAAAACTCTAAAACGGCTTGGCTGATTGATACAAAAAAATTGTTTAATTTTATTTGCCGTAACACAGAGGTGGTTTAAAGAAAAAAATGGGGGGAAAGGCCATTTATATTAAAACGACCGAACTGCTCACGGTGATTTTTTTTTATTCTACGCAAATACCGGATAGATTTCGACCTTATTTTTTTTATTACACACACGTTTGGCCCTACCCAAAAGAAGAAAATCGCGATATTTTTATTTAATAGAAAGTTATTAACATTTTACGAAACTAACTTTGGTAGGAAGAACGAGATAAGAGCGAAGAAGCATAGTCGCGGGCATCAGCTAGTCGTAAATATAGCTATAAAAATATCACTAATGTATTATAAACAAGCAAACTATAATTATATCAGTGTGGATAAATGGCGAAGATCCTTCCATGTATCTCTACAGTACACCAAAATTATCATCAGAATCGATCAAGCCGTTTAAGTGTGGGAGACCTATATATAAACACCAGTTTTCTTATATAGAAAGATAAGAAAGAAGAACATTAAATTGAACTTCGTTCGATTATACCTTTTTCATTGAGAAACGGTCTCAAGATTATCACAGCTGTTGCGACATTATTCATATAGCGATTTATCAATCATAGTCCTCAATTGTGTAACTTATTAGTTTTAAAATATTATAAATGTATATTCGTTTGTAATAACTATCAAGCTTGCAAGTGCATTTAAGTGGTCAAATTTAGTACTTAGAAAAACTGGGTCCACTGTTGACCCATTTTTTAAGGAAATGAGAATAGTATTCTCCCCAAAATCAAAATATTATATCCGCCACGAACGTAGATTAATTACTCAAATGAATAGTGACATCTATCTTATGTCAATTAACCGATAAAATTACTTCAAATCGTGTAACGGCACTTTTATTTCAGCTAATCAATTATTTGAAAAGACTATTAGCTGTTGAGAGAGGAGAAAGCGACGATGGCACTGTCCATGTTCACGCTTATGATGCGGAATTAGAAAAAAAATATAATCTCGGGGAGTATGCAAAGGTGTGTACGAAAATACAATAAATTAAATTTACTAAATGAACTTGGTAGGGAACAGTTTCGTGTAATGTTTAGTCGCGGATACTTTTGAAATATTAGGCAGTTTTTAATTATACTGCGAGTAGCAAACAGGCATGCAGTTCACCTGTTATTAAATTATTACTGTTTGACGTAGATCATAGCTGCAGTGCTACTCCTAAGAACTCATTAACTAACGCCAACTACCTATGATGTTCGCCTCACATCCTGTGCGTACGGGCGCCCACACCATCGAAATTGATAAAAACCTCATGAGTGGCTCGAAAGCAGAAAAACGTGGGGTAAGATTCTATCACCACACCACCACCACGCAAATTGTATTTTTGTAGCGTATTATTTTATTATACATCGTGATTGAAAATATGTATGGGTGAATGAGCTTACGTGTTGGACTACGTTGTTGCTAACATCACCACAATACAAATCTATTTATTGTCTTCGGAAAAGCAAGCTTAGTCTGAAAACTATTTCTAGTATAGACATTTTGAGATAGCCTATGCTAAATGTTGTATTATTTGGTAAATCAATTATGGTTTTTAGTCTGTTGATGGCGTATACTTTAATGGAATGTCCAAACAAGGAGATGCTGTGATCTGTGGATTAGCAAGAAGACCTAACAATTATTGCGATGCATTTTTGTACTTGAAGGTAACTTATGAAATTCTGATCGTTTATTTTCTATCGAGAGCGCATTGACGCTTTAAGTTCAATTTAATTTTAACTTCGTATATTTTATTTATCTATTATATTTTGTAGATTAAAGGCGAAGAGCTTCTGCTCTCACCAGCTTTACCTGACACTTACCTGAAACAGGATGAGACTGAAATAAATGAATATAGTGTGCAAGGAATATCCGTGACCAATTTCATACCTATGCGTACTTGGATGGTTTCCTACAAAGGGGAAATGAAGTGAGTATTATTTGAAAAAAGAGATATTATTTTCTTCACAGTATTACTAGAAATTCGTACAAATTATAAATGTTGAATTGTATAATAAACTGGTGTCTTCCGAGTTCTCACGATGTTTTCTGATATTTCTTCCCTACTAACTATACCAATAATGTAAAGATTGACTGGATAATAATAGACACGTATATCTTTTTCAGGCCCAGAAGTGATTCAGAAAAGAGAGTCAAAGTGGAGACTAATTTGACCTGGAGCGCTTGCTGGGGGCCATTTGAATATGACAGACACATGTCGCCGCGTAGTGTTGCCAATGATATGGCCAGGGAGCAGTGGTCATCGGATTACTTTAAACTGACAAAAAAGTTACACACGACACACTATGAACAAATGGGTTCCATAGTAGGCGACGTGTCTATTGATGGAAGAGTATATATGGTCAATATGCCGTGCTTGAGAGACCGTAGTTTTGCAACAATACGCGAATGGAGGAACTATCATAGATACGTGTATCATTTTATTTTTCTCGATAACGGAGACACCATGGCTGTGGGTAGTGTGTCTCAACCAACCATAATGTCACACATCACTATTGGGTATGTGTGTCGCAAATCGGACCAAGCTATTTTTCCTGTAGATTCAAGCGATTTCTATCTATACCAACATGGGGAAAATCAAATATTACCTAAAAATTATGGATTCACATTTGTAGCAGGTGGTGATACGTATATAGTACAAGTGACAGTCAATGACGAAGAAAGTTTTTACATTGGAAAGGATAGGGAATCCAAGTTCTACGAGAGATGGTCAACGGTAGACATAAATGGTGTTAAAGGCCGGGCTTGTGTGGAGTGGCAATATAATAATGTTCAAGGAAATAGACATTGAAAAAAATTATAGCCTTTTGGCTACTCATAAATGTAGGTCAAAATAATGACTACTTACAAATTTGTTATTACCTAAAAATGTTGTTTAATTTTATAATAAAAAACAACACCGTTAGTTAGGTATACTAATGTCCATAAATTGGTTTATGATATCGTTTATAGATAAGTCGACTTTTAGGTTTATTATAAATAAAACAGGATATCAGCAAGAAAAGTTAGTATATTTAGCATAACATTATTTAACATTTAACTAAAGATTGTCTAAAACACAGACTAGCAACTCATGGCGTCAGTTAATTTGCCATATTCACAACTGTATCAACTCCATTTAAGTATAATTATATAATGTTTTATACCTAATCAATACTGTAAAATATTAAATTATTCAACACTACAGTAGATGAAATCTTTTTATAAAGCGTTTAAGAAACAGCAATGGCATTTTCAAGAATAGGACAGTTTTAACTAATTTTTAAAAGAAAATCATTTCTATTATGTTGAAAATAAAAAAAGGTAATTTTAGGTTTCGATTATTGTTAAAACACCATTTCTGTCACAAACACTTGGGCTAATTAGTTTATTTTATAATTAAAAGTTTTTTGATCTTGGTTACAAAGGTATAGAAACGAGAGATTATTGTAAATTATACTACAGGTGTAAAATATAGACATCTATGGTGCACTTTTCATTATATGTTATATAACTAATCCTATAAATGGACAAATTATTAGAAAACAACAATTAAATATCATTTATGCAAAGCACACTCAATAGGTTTATTGTTACACGACAGCAGTTCAAATAATACATTATACGGACAACCGATGCACAAAATACATGCGAAGGCATAGCTCTGATGCAATATGAGAGAATTTCAAATAATAATTTAAAAAAAGGGAATTATGCTCATCCTTGATATCCGTGTGTCTGGATCAGGTCTTATTTTTTCATAACTCCTGTTGAGTATAATGAGCTGAACGCATAATACACATACAAGATGCATTTGGTACCATTTTACTTCTTGTATTACTTATTGACCATCGATTTCATATACATATTAATATACATTTTAGATGAATACATTTTTACATACACTAGACAGGCCTTATCTTTACAATTTGTTTAATAAAATATGTGGTGCTATGAGTAATGTAATTTAAATACTATTACATAATTATTATGGAAGACAGATGGATTTCTATGTAAAAACTACCTGCCTTGTTTCAGAATCTTAATAGTAGCTATGTCGTACAGTCATTTAAGGCGAAGAGGAAGTTATCATCGAAACAAAGATAATAAATGGGCTATAAATCTTTTGAAATTCAGCTTCCAATTGCATGACAGTGACAGAAATCTCACTCATATATTAATTTAATGTAATCCACAAACACTATATATTTATCTTACTAAATAAAATTAATTGTTAAAAACAATTATTTTCAATATTTTAACATTATTATTTTGATTCAATCAGATAGTTTAAAAACCTTGATTTATATTATAATTATTTCAACAACAAAATGTAAAATGTAAAGCTTATTATCTTTCATTTCGAGATATACTTCTTATTTGTCTGGACTTACGGTATTAAATAATACTTCCTCATATAAAATTCTCAATTGACAGTAAAGGTCAACGCACACTGTAGCAATTTCTTTATTCCTTCATACTTTTAAGACCTGTATTGTAGTAGAGTAATCAGAAGTAGAAAAATTACAGTTACCTTTAAACAGTGTGCGTTCAAGTATTCTTACTTAGGTATGAGTGATATCCGAATACGCATATTAACAACAATTAAATTACTGTTTAGCGTCTTCAATTTTAAGTAGTTAAATAGTTAGTTTAAATTTAACTTGATTATTAATTGGGAATTATTAGTTTATGAGGAGAGAATAAATCCATATAATATATATACGATAACACTCGACATCCGAATATTCTTATACTTTTTGCAAACTGAAAAACAACCTAACATATCATTACAAAATGATTTTAAAAAGTGTGATAACAGATTTTTTTAATAAAATTTTTAATTTCACCTACTTGCCGCTAAGTATGCGTATTCGGCTTGCGTTCCTAGCATACTAAAATTTTATTTTGCCCTTGTTTAAGTAACCTTGTGCAATAGTACACTGTAAATACTATGAGAATATATTTCTATACTTACATATTTTACCTCCACGCGCTACTTATACATTAATAATACATGAAACTACATACAATTATTAATAATTTCTTTGGTAATATAACTATGACTCGGTATACAATAAATCTGTTAGTAGTCAGCCGTTTACAAAATATACGAAAAACTATTATATCTCCACAATTACAAACTATGCCAGCTAGAACAAAGTAGCGTTATGTGCTTAGGAATGATTTACTCGAATTAAGTTTACAAATGTTAGGACATCCAAACAGTATTACACCTAACACACTAATTGACACAGAATTGGCTAGGCTAGATCAGTTGCAACATTTAATTATTATTAATTGGTTTATATGATACCAGAAAGATTTTCCGGCTTTGTACATACATACATATATATTCCAAATTTAAAATAAAAAATGTAGTAAACTTATTTTTTTTTAACATTTTTGCGTCTTTGACATTGGACGAATTCTATACAACAAACCAACAAAAGATAAACGTAATAACAATAGTATGCACCATATGAGCACGTATTAATATTTTAACTACTTATTAACACAAACTCAAAGGTTTCTCTATTTTGCTACATAACTAGCCACGAGCACGAAACATCGAGATGCAGGCAATCAGCTGCTATATTCATTAGGTTATCATAGGTATATAAAGCAATAATGTTTTACATACACATCTCATCATAAAATATTTATGCACCATAATTGTGGCGTGTTCTACGAAAAATGTCTTTTTTAATTTTTTGTGCTTTTAAAATCATTCATAAAACATAGCAAACAATCTAAAACCGACGAAAGTTACAAAATACTCCTACAACAAAATTTATAACCGACACAATTCGGCTTGATATAAGGTATGATTACATACAATTTATTTACTGTATTACATTTTATACGTCTTTAAAATTTTCGTACAAAGAATGAATCGTACTGAATAACTGGTTCTATGATGTCCTCCAAATGTGACTTCTATTATGTTTTTACTCATGGCAATTCAGCGCCAATAGTAAGTGTACACTGCATTTTAATGAAATATAATTATATTGGAGTGTATCACTCTAACTACGAGTATGTCATCTTCCATTTTATAGGATCTTACATATCAGAATGAACGAGCATAGAAGCTTCATACAAGCATTATAATAATTTTTCATAATTCAATACAAAACCATAGTGGATATAAATACATACAAAAATAATAAAAATTCGCAGTTATTAATAATATATTTTTTAACTATACGTAATTACATTAATAATAAAAAATAATTCACTTAAGTTTTTAAATATCGTAGATTCTTAAAATAATCTAGTAGACGATACGGGCATACTATGAAATTTGCATTTTTATGTTTGTGATGTAAGCTTCTGCACTCGTTCACTCTGCCCATATTATTAAGTGCCAAGTAGTCTCTAAAGAGACGTTTTTATACTTTCATTATTATAGTTCGATTTATTACATTGGAATGAATATCAGACTAGAAAGAGTATGAATCACAGCACTTAATTATTAATTGTGAAACGTTCATAACATTTCTCAAGACGGTGTCATAACACAGTATTAAGGCAGGAAAATATTATATATGAATATATAGGATCTATATATTTTCAAGTACTACTTCTACTAATATTCCTATTAAGTAGAGTATATGTGCTTTATAATCTGTGTAACAACTGAAAGAAATAATTCAAGTCAGTCGTTAGGTATTAAAAATAAAAAGGTTCACTACGATAAAGCAAAACTATAAAACTTTCGTTAAACTAATGCGAATTTGATGACAGAACGGGCCGAGATTATTTGGCGATTAATATTGTTAATAATACTTTCTTATCGCCAGTATGTCACTCAATTCGTGGGGCTCAATCCTGGAGGATTTATTTTTTTTCTAAATATAATTTTGGTTATCCCATATCATACATTTCATTACAAAAAAATTGTTATGGAAATAAGAGTAGAAAAAGAGGATACAATTCACCTGGTGTTAAGTGATCACTACAAATCGTAACTATCTATACACTGTTATCCATAACCGTAATCTATTTACCTGTTCGGAGTCGGTCACAGCTGCGTTGCTATACTTGAGGACTAAGATCGCATCAAGTTTTCTGTGCTGCACTCTCATCCTTCAAACTGAAAGACTACTAGCAAGAGTTGCTTCAAGGCAGAAATAAGTAAGGTCACTCACTCAGTTGAACCTGGATAAGTTCACCATCACTACATGTCAGCTGTTATTTTCAAGTATTACTATTTAACATAATTGTTACACCGGGTTAATATTTTATAAATTATGTTATATCAATTTATTTGTGTTATCAGTGTTTAGTGAGCCAAACAAATAAAATAAACATATTCAAAATATGAGCCGGCTTTACGTTACGATTACTGCACTTGACGTTTCTAAACTGAAATACTTTTTTTATAGTAAAAAGATGGGCAAACAAGCAGACAGGTCACCTAATGGTAACTGATTACCGTCACCTATTAACATTTGCAACACCAGGGGAGTTGCCAACGCGCTGCCGGCCTTGAAGGACTCTTTCTTGTTTAGTGATTGCTTCCA
>DWIE01000560.1:0-14180 GCA_018248235.1 Choaspes benjaminii | reverse complement strand
CGATCAGGTAGACTGCAAGTTAATGTGCTACTTCATAACATAATAAAAAAGTTTATAGGACAAGTTGCGATGAATTTTTAATAACTGATTATTTGTAGAGCGTCTGACCTCTTGACCAAGACAGAGATTACAAGAGAAGTCAAACAAGAAATATTAAGGCACATGAAAGATTTAAGAAAGAAGGCTATGGATGAGAACTTCGGTGAAGAACTACGGTTCGCCGTCAGATCTTCTGGTAAGTACACTAAGAAATCTTGTACCTTTATTCATTGCCACTGTCTTTACCCGGCTATTCGATTCAGATAAATCTTAAATATAGATATGAGCTAGGCTATGTTTATATTATATAGTGAGATAAATGTGATCCTAATAGTTTGTCTTACCAGCCGTACTTTAACCTTAAAACATATGAAACAATCTTAGACTGACGTTTTTAAACTGTTATGTCAACAACAATTATGCTTGTATAGACCTCTTCCTGAAAACACTTATTACATTCTTACATATTTTTCCATATATTTGTGTATAAAAATCCCGTATCACGTCATAGTGCCATATCCAGCCACGCTAAATTCTGAACCCAATGAACCAATTTAAATGGAATTGTGTATGTTTATTTTTTGGTCCAACTTGAGGGGTAGAATAATTTCTATGTAGAAAATATGATTATCTAACGCGATGGGAGTCGCGGGGAGCAACTAGTGTTATATATAATTTACGAATTTCTCAGCTGTGGGAGAGGACAGCGAAGCGTTGTCGGCCGCTGGACAGAACGAGACCGTGCTGGGGTGTAAGGACGATGAGGACGTATTGCGCGGCGTACAGAAGTGCTGGGCGTCCATGTTCGCTTTCACCAGCGCGTATTACCGCAGGTAATCATTTAAATCTTGATTAGGAAAAATGTACCTTTGAACACTTTTATGATACTGACAGCGATGAACTGGTGTGTGAAACGTGAGGTTGCAGGTTTAATTTACGTAAGAAAATTTTAAAATTTGTTTGACTTCTGGAAAACTTGACGAGTTTCAACTTTAACTGGGTCGGTACTGTCGTCACTCCTATTTGTGCAGTTAAACAGTAGTGTTTGCAATACTTTTGCTTCGGTATAAGGGTGTGATAGCCAGATCATTTAGTGGAGATTATAGAAAAAACAATTATAGAATAGCAAACAATGAAGAGATGACGTTAGTAGTTTACGAGACTAAGAAGAATACATTTATGAAACAATGACCAACGAGTGTATCACCCGGCGGTGCGGCGGCAGGCAGAACGGGCAGGCGTGCTGGTGCGGCGGCGGCGCGGCGGTGCAGGCGATGGCGCGCGCGCGCGCGGCCGGCGTGCTGTTCTCGCGGCTGCCCGCCGGGGACCCCGCGCGCCTGCTGCTCACCGCCAACTACGGCCTGGGGGAGGTACCCCGCCCTTATCTATATTACCATATACCAACACATTTCTTTTGTAGAATTATGTGACAAATATTCGTTGGCTCACTAACATCGATTCTACCATTTGTAATTTTTTTTTGTCTCTGTTTCCCGTTTTGACTCGAGAACGGGTTGAGCGATCTTAATGATAATTGGTAAATAGCAAAGAACACGTTATTGCACAAGTGATAGGCTTTTAAGTTACGAATAAGTAGTTACTGCAGCCCATGACTTATGTGACCAAGGCAACAGATGTTACTCCTGAGGACAAAGATCAAACGCGTTGTATTCTGCATAACCTACATAACACTCTTACACTTGTGTTCACTACTACTCTGTGCGAATACTACAGTGGTACCGACCCAGTCAAACATGAATGTTCTACTACCAGTAGTCAATGTAAGTTAAGATATAAGTGGTCATTTGCACACCTACTTCTCCGATTTCAACGCATAGGACAAATGACACGACCAATTTATCATTCAAGATTAGCAACGCAGTCGTTACCAGTCTGTATTAGACAATCTAGAAGGAGGTGGGATGGATTGTACTGGTCCCTTAACATGAGATGAACAAGATGCCCATAAGCTATTTTAATTTTCATTTTTAAAAGTTACATTGTACGTACTTGGTATGTACAATCCATAATGGCAACCTATCCAATTACTGATGTCGTAACGAGGTATTTTAGACTTGAACTAGAATTGAACTATCACGTCCTAAACACTATAATACATGGGAAATCGATCTATTTTGCTTGCAGACTGTAGTATCAGGATCTGTGGAACCGGACACGATTATTGTTAAACGTGATGGAGATACACTTAAAATTTCAAAAATAGAAGTAGGTTCAAAGTTACAACGAGTAACGGTGGGTGGAGAAGGCGTTGACACTGAGGACGTGCCGGAAGACCTGAGAACTGTATCTTGTTTGACGGAATCGCAAATATTGAGACTGGCAAAGATCGGCGTGTCTCAGGAACTGCTCTGGGGTGCAGGCAGGGACATTGAGTGGGCTATCAGTAAAGAAGTAAGTAGAAATTGTCTAATTATTCATATACTGTAAACTGCCCAGTGAAATATAAGACATGTTTCTTATTAATTAATTATTGAGATGTAGTTTTAGATTATGATATAAGAAAGCAGTTTTTATAGCAGGAAACATATTGTACTGATTTGCGATTTTATAACTTTACCATTACTTTGTGCCGGTTGATTTTTAGGACGAAATATTCCTGTTACAAGCGCGTCCTATAACTTCGTTGGAACGTTGGACTGAAGAAGAACTGTTACATGAACTGGACTTCCCTATAATGGCTGACGATGAGCTAACAACTTTTGCAAATACTGGAGAGGTATATACGTTTAAGTCTTGTCAATTGATCTAAAATTTATTGGAAGCTTATGACTGTTGTACTTACCATTCGTTTGTTCATTACGTCGTATGAATCGTATGTCCTGATTCGACAATATCATGAAAACATATTCTTGTACTCGTTCGTAAACAGTAATAAAATCACAAGCACTAATTATTATTGTGTTGTATATTATTACATTATCTGCTAGCCGTAAATAAGTACTCGTTTTCTACCCTTTTTCTAAAAGTTTAATGTTTTGCTGCCAGGTTTTCCCAAAGCCGTTTACTCCGTTGTCATATGACCTGGTGGGCACACCGCTGGCGTCTGCGACGTACGACGCGGTCGGCAGCAACGGCGATGGATACGACCAGAGCATCATCTCCACTCACAATAGATTCGCTCTTGCTCTTTATAACTCATTGTATCGAAGATTGCCGAAGGAAATAGATGTAGGTGTGCGGATGTTGGAGATGTCTATACACGGCCACAAGGTTGCAACAGACGAAATCCACCAAACGGCACTGCACAGGAGATCACCGAAGTATTTAGATAAAATTGTGGTGCCGCTTCGCATGCTAATGGAAGTATTTTTCAGTCAAAAGATACTTAAATCTGCAGTCAAATGTGTAGATAGTATCGACATAGGCACTGACACAAACGATCCTATGGTCTTGTTAAACAGGATAACAGGAGTTGAAGATCATTTGAGGAAATGTTCATATTACCACAATAACACCACCTCTGCCAGTACTTTCAGCCAGTTTGTTGCTATGAGTGTCCTTTTGGAAGGTCAACCGGGTAAGCATATAACATTACTACATACATTCATTCATTCGGTGTTCGGTTTTGTTTTATAAAAATTATTTTTCCACCTTTAATACCCAAAATTATACGTATAAAATCAATTTTCAGATTTTAGCCCTGAGCAGTGTAATGAAATAAGTACTTTGCTTAGTTCAGGCAATGTGCTTTCAGCTGAAGTACCACACGAACTTGCTAATTTGGCTCGGCAGCTGGAGCTGTCTGGTCGTGCGGAAGAATTTAGAGAACAAGATCCTAAAGAGGCTTTGGGTTGGCTAAAAACTAATCTACCGCAAATATACTCTATTGTTTCTAAGTTTTTGGAACAACACGGCCACAGAGCTGTAATGGAGGTATAACAAAATATTATTTCACGTAGTTCCATAACAACAATTTCTATAGTAACTTTGTTTGCAGTTTGATCTGGCGACAAAACCGTGGGCGCTGGTACCTGAAGAATTGATGAAAGTCCTTGCGCATATGCGACTAACTCGGGAGGACGTTCGGAATCCTAAAAGCGACGAAGAAATTGTAAACTCTCTTAAAACTCCTCAGAAATCTAGTACGAGGAAGGTACTCCGTTGGATTCTGCCGCTATGTCGGCGTACGGTTTGCCACCGCGAAGGCACGAAAGCAAGTTTTATCCTGGCCGTGCACAAGTTGAGGCTTGCCGCGATCCGCCTCGGTCATCTGCTCGTCCGACACTGGTATTTGCCACATTATGAACTCGTCTTCTTCTTCCGAGTCCATGAACTTCGCAAATATATTACAACAAGAGATCCGGCGTTGCTAAAAAAGTAAGTTAGATAACAGTTTGTATTTATATTTGATCTAGGTTTTATGGCTTTTTAAAATTCTTTATGACATACTGATCACCATAGAAGATGATTAATTTTCATTTGACAGGGCAATCCAACGCCAACAATACTACGCTGGATGGTGTAAATTGAAGTTTGCGGAGCTGAATACTGGTTGGGTGGAACCTCTTAAGGTGCAAGGACCGCGGATAACATCAGGAAACGCAAAAGTGGAAGCCACGCCGGCTTGCAGCGGAGAGATCATCGCGAGAGTTTGTGTAGTAAAAGATCTATCTGAGATTGGCGAACTACAGCAAGGAGATATTCTTATAACACATTCAACAGACATCGGTTGGTCACCTTACTTCCCATTACTATCCGGCATTGTTACGGAACTTGGAGGTTTAATATCCCATGGTGCCGTTATAGCCCGCGAGTATGGTTTGCCTTGTATCGTGGGAGCTATTAATGCTACCGACATATTCAGGACCGGAGACTTGGTGCGGTTGTCCGGCATATCGGGAACAGTGGAAAAAGTACACGTAGATAAAAACGACGACGATAGCTGATCATCACTATATATAGAGAACCCACGATCATTTATAATAATAAATATGACATATAAATTTTATATATCTTTTGTTTTTTTTTCTATAAATCTACTAATTGGTAGTTAACTATGAATCAAAGGATGCCGTTTTATTTAGAAATAATCTTCACACACACAATTTTTCACGTGAAACCTGTAGGACACTATATATAAATAACTCAGACGTATATGTTAAATATATGTTACGCGAACATTTGCCCGCGACTTGGGACTCCATTTTATATCACCTATGATTTGTGCAATCACGTGTTCCGGCTATATACCAAATTTAATTTAATTTTAATTAAGATCGGCCAAGCCTTTCTTTCGTTATAACGGGACATACAGACAGACTAAGGTTTAATAAGATAAAATTGATTCATAAAATGAATGTTTATCATAAAATTTTTGCAAAAAAGAAATACCTGGAGACAGAAACCACAGATTTGTATATTAATATAGGTAAACAACCAGAGTTCAATGTAATTTTTTATAGACAAAGGGATGAAATATAAGAAGTTCAGTAAAAATAACGTTATATAATATATTTTCTCAAAAAACAACTAAAATAATTGAATAATAAAAATAACACATGAACAACACAAGCTAAAGTGTATAAGCACATATTATAACAAATTTCACCATAATAACAGCTTTCATATTAACATTCTTCAATCACAAAGACAAGACCTGATATATAACTAATTTCTCAACAATAAAAACATTACATTGCGATGACATTGCAAATAGCAACTGCAAGAATATAAAAAAAAACTGTGACTAGCGCTGTCAATAATTTCAAAACACATAACCTTCACAAAAGCATCAGCCCAATCTCCAACTTTGCCCAAAATGATTATAATTAACGACAATTTTCTCCAACCAGCGGTATCCGGGGTACCATTGCTAAACACAAGTACCATACACAACAATTTGACTCCCACGACCATCAATCGATACGAAGATTTCAGAACGTAACCTACAACGTGCGCTGCCGACCTACCCCTCGTCGGAGGTGAGCACGAGCAGCTCGTAGCAGTTGAAGGCGAAGGGGCGGCCGAAGATGACGACGTGGCAGCGGTAGGCGGGCGCGTGCACGGCGCCCAGCAGGTGCGAGCCGCGGTAGTGCACGCGGCCCACGTACACGCCGCTCGCCACGCGCACAGCGCGCGCGCCCACCTCGCCCGCGCGCCACGCCATCCACGTCACGGACGCGTTGCACATCACCTGCTCGTCAATTTAATGGCTTACTCCTTTTTAATATTATCCAGTAGCACAGTTGCAGTCCACCTGATAGTATGTGGCTACTGCAGTCCATGACATCCATAATCACAGGTGCGATGCTGCACTTATAGGATATACCTCCAACGCCAGTTGTTCTTCATCCCACCCTTATACCGAAACAAAAGTAGTGCGAACGAAACTATTTCATGGCACAAAATAGTGTCACTGAACCAAACGAATATGAAAGTTCTACCACCCATAGTATCGGCACTTACGGTAGCGGACACATAAGCATTGTTTCCGATACTTACATTTTATATTCTACAATGCAGCTATGTGCACTTTATTTCAAAACGAATCTTGTTTATTGCTTCTAATATCTATAACAGATTTTAGAATTTACGAAATTACAGTTTTCATCGTTAAAGTATCCAAAGGTTTGTTTAGGTACCTAAAAATTTATTATTAAATTTACAAAAAGATTCACCTGATACTTAGTGTAGTGATGCACGGCTCCATCGGCGTACACCAAACAGCAATGCTTAGAAGGGTGAAGAGCGGCTGGTAATACATTACATCTGTAATATGATGAAACGATTCAAAGATTGTTTTAAAGCTAGTAATAAACCTTTAATTTTTAAATAAAAGCTAGTTATACATACTCAGACTAAGTTATTTATCTAAAGGAAATAGGAAATCTTTGCCAGTCGCGACCGGAACACAACACATAAGTAGCAGGTCTACAAAGATTTTAAGGGACTTAATGGCTAAAAATTCTATACAGATTTCTCCTCGGTACCTTTGATATCTTCCTAAGATACCGGTTTGGTCGTGTTGCATAAGAATACAGGCGTCACCTGTGAGTGGTGCGCGCCACCCAGGTGACCTCCGCGTCGTGCACGCCGGCCGCCACCGCGCCGCTGGGCACGGCGCCGCACGCGCTCACCACCCACACCGGCCCCGCGCGCCGCCACGCCGGTAGCCACTCTGCAACACGCCCGCCACTCGCGGTCACTCTAACACCCCCCTAGTTTCTTTTCAGACTGTCACTACTATTTCAGTGCTTAGACACTTTTTAAAATGGAAATTAGAGTAGCAAACGGGTATGCAGTATATTATTAAGTGCAGCATCACTGCAGCATATGACAATCTTCACCGACTCAAAACAGACCCATCGTCCTATTCAAAGTCGAACGAAAGTGCGTTGCGACTCGTAAGGGTTAAAATGGTCGCCTAGTGTATCCTTTGCGTGCCGGCTTCTACACCCTTCAAACGGGTGTGATCATGGTACTCACTCAGGCGACCCTGGATAGATTCTAGGACAAATAATAATTGCCTAAGTCATACAAAGTTTCCTCCTGTAGTTTTACTTTCAAAAAATCTTCAAATTTCTCTCAACTGAAAAATTACATGTAATTAATATTTATCATTTTGTTTATAAATCAATTAATATGCTAACCAGCTATCAAAGCTCTGTACTTGTGCTCCCAACAAATATTTAAATGCGTATTGTATTTAATCCAATCCTCTAAATATTCTTCTACCTTTGTCTTGAAGTGATTCCACCTTCTGAAATTATCAGCAATAAGGTTTACGCTTACAGAAGATTTTGAAATATGTTTTATATTACACTTAATTTTAGTGAATTTATCTTCCATTACATATATACATAAAAAGAGAATTTACTTACAATTCATAAATAGCGATGTTTGGATCAGTGCCTTCTAAGGTATCAGCTTCTTTAACCTAAAGTAATTTAAAAAATCAATTACGATATTATAATTAACTTCACCATAAACGAATTTAAGACTTACAACAACAGTAAGCCATTTTGTCCATCTGTTGAACATGTCAATAATATCCAACATTTCCCTTTGGCAGTCCAAATAAACGTCGGTCTTTAGTGTGGCCCGAGTTGGAGATACAATCTAAAATTTTAAATAATGACAAATTACATGACCCTAAAATATTAGGTTAAATGTTTTCACTAATCATACTTGTATACCTTTATTGTATAGATGTTAATTACAAAATTATGTAATGTAGTTCAAAAATAAAACAAAACTGTCAACATACTTGTTTATCGCGATATCTCAATGCGAGTCGCAAAGTAAGCTGTCGACTGAAAATATTATACTGACGCCACTGTAGCGCTTCTGTGTTTACTCGTCTTTGAAAAGACGACCAGCTTTCATTTTCTTCCTCTGTAATTTAAACGTACCTTCTTATTGAAGTCGTGTATTAAATATCGACAGCGTCACGACAACTTTTCTTCGTACCTGAAGACACATCTGTGTCGTGTTTGTAAGATAACGCCCGGTCTATATTCTCTTGTATCCAATCACGCCATGCTTGCACGTTCCACATCAGACTTACCATCATTGCATGCCAATCGGCCATTTGATCTGTTGTTACGATTGGAGCTCCTGAATTGAACAGAATATTCTTAATTTATATAAATTACAACGGATTGTACGTTCTCAAGATAGAAATAGATACTTTTCTAGATTGCTAGATAGAAATAGAAACTTTTCAAGAATGTAAATGTTTATGGTATTGCAAATGACTATACGAGGTGTTAGGTATCATCATCAGAAGAAATATACGCTTACGGGAACTATATCCTAGTTTAATTTGCGCCATCCTCCTTGGAAATTCCGTGCAAACGGAATGAGGTAGTGCATGTTGTTGAGTATTCTGTGTATCTACTTTCGCAAACATTGTAGTTGGTGATTGCCAGTAAGGACTCTTAGAATCCGGTGCAGGAGATGTGCCTGAATTTGCACTCGGCGGCGTATAAAATGACGGCGATGATGTTTCGGTATCTTGACTTTCCTTCGGTGGACTAGCAGATCGTTCAAGATTGTGCACAAACTCGACGTTTTCAGAATGTGGTGTTCTAAAGCCTTGAGATTGATTTGGTGAAAATGAGCGAGATTTACTAATCGAAGGTGAACTTTGATTCTGAGATGTCGTTTGCCGGGCATCCGGTTGGGTCTTAGATGGCAATCTCGTTGGAATGGATATCGAAGGTTGTGTATGGTATCTCGATGTTGAATATAAGAGGTAAGATGTGGTGGGGTTATTGCAGTCGGGGCTTGGTCTGGAAGCTGGGCAAAGCTGAGTGGGTCTGTCTCTTCGTCTAGGTTGCCTCGAAGGGCATTGGGTTAACGATATGTCGAGTCCAGGTGCGAAAGCCCGTGAGGAGCCTGGGCTGACGTGCAGCTGTTGCGCCGGGGCGAGGTCGGCCAGCGCCTGAGCCGACACGTGCCGGGAGCACGTGCAACACGGCCGTGCAACTCGACGCAAAATCTCATCACACCACAGTTCACATTGCACAAACACATTTTTCATGCATTTGCAGACTTGTATGACTTCTGGAAATTGATTAGAAATTATATATAAGAGCACCCAAAAAGTGCATCAAACCTCACTGGTGTATTTATTTACTTACGTGGCTGTAAAAAGCGAACAGCCAAATACATTGTGGCATCCTCGATAACATCTGAAACATTTATTTATGATATCATGATTTTAATTAACTAATCCTCATTATATATGAGATTTACGTTTAAGCCTTACAAACGATTAATTACATAAGTAGTTGGAAAGATTGATTGGAGTAAATAAATGTATTTTTCGATGCAAGTATAAATTGCAGTTTACCGTCCATCAAAGCTTGATACTTCTCTGGTGGACATCGGCTCATCAGATTAAACAGCTTAATTTCAATTTTCCTCGCCACCACCGGATCGGCGCTTGTGACCCGTAACTGGTCAGTGTTTTTCGATCGCAATCTGCCAAATGTTTATTTTCCATAATAAATATGTGTACTTTCGATTTATGAAAAAATTAAAGATGTAAATTTTACAGTACACTTCAGCTCCATCGAAATACGTTTTGCGAATAGTTCCATGACGCAGAAGAACATTTCCCCCGTGCTCTTCCATTCGCTGGATCAGTATCTTGAGAGCCTCGGTCTTCTCCACTGTTGAAGATAACACTTAATTTTTAAAGGAATTCTTTTAATCTTTTAATATAGTATATTACTGAGGAAACCGTTGTGACATACCTTGTAGCATTATGTATGACACCAGCAATTTGGTAGACTCTGAGATTACTCCTGTAATGTTTTTGTACCGGTTATTAATTAAATTCAATAGCAATAAGTGAATAGTAAATTTTCTCTCTATCGATAATTACCATCCATTACAGACTTTGTATAGCCCCTTCCAGCTACGTTAGCCATCAAACTCTTTAGCTTCCGCTCTATTGAGGACTGTAAGGTGCTATCTGGTCGTCTTATTTGGTCTTCGGTAGACGTTAGTTGGCAAAGGCTGTAAATATATATTTATGGTTGCCGGGGAATTTATAAATTTACTACATAAAACAGCTTTTCTATATTACTTACATTAAAAGAGGTTAAATGTTTATGTTTTTTGAATACTGTATCTTAATTTTTGTTTTGTTAATACTCACTAAGCGGCAGCCTCCTTATAAGATTTCGGAATATTTCCTTCGATGAGTAGGCTATCACCTGCAGTCTCCATTTCTCCCAGTAAACATACATATGCCTCGATTTGTTCATCTTTGAAACAGTACAAACAATGTGTTAATATAATTTTTATAAATATATAGAATTTTAAATAAATTTAAATACAAGGTTTTCATATATTACCTGGTTTTGTTACCAGTTCTGACAAATAATCAGAGGCCTCCTTAATGTGATCTGTGAAGTAAAAAATAATTTAAATTATTATTCTTTAAATTGCTTAATGCAGAAAATACGAAATCTTGCAAGATACCTTTCATTGCGGATGTCAATTTACGCGCCATCGATCGACATCTAATCATATCTTCCAATTTCTTCATCAATATATACGATACTTGAGTACAGGGTTCTTTTACTTCCAAGGACCTTGCCTTTTTTAACCTTGACGAATTAGTAAATATAAAAAACCACATTAATAAATTAACTGTCGTGGTAGAGATAAAATTAGCAGCTCATAACAATTGGTTTTTAAAGATCTATCTTACAGCAATCTAGCTTTTGCAAAACGAACAACCGTCGCGTGATATGGATTTAACTGATAAGCTGAGAGTGATAGCTCATCTCTTTGTTATTCAACAATATAATAATATTTAGGCCCACCTCTGCGCCGAGAAAAAGAAAGTTTCTGCGGCACCATCAACTTCCACGAGTATCTCATTACCGCGTCTTTGCATTTCTGAAATGAGAGCTTCACGAACAAGCGCTTTGTAGCCTGAAAGAAACCACTTAAAATTACAATTTCATTATTATGTTTGCGTTTAAAAACCACACATGATCTAGTAAAATCCCACGGAAACAATAAACTTAAAATATACTAAACGGACTAAGTGATAAATTGTGAAATACATTCAAGACAGCATAAAATGATAACATACTTTTGGATACAAAATATTCTGAGAGAATCCTTGCAGACTCGATAACGACATCTGAAAGTAAAATGACAAAATTCAATTTTATTCAAAAGTAACATTAAAAAAGTAGATTCTAAGTAAACTACAGTCAATTTTTTAAAATATAAATATATAATATAAGTCTCTTCAGAAGCATGAGCATGAACTTCTGTTAGCAGTAACTATTAGGCTTTTATTAAAAAAAAAAGAGTGTCAAACGGCATGCATCTTATGTTAAGTGACCACCGAAGTCCAGGACAACCATAAACGATACATAACAGATCCATCGTTCGTCACAAGTTGGTCAACTAGGTCACAAGTGCGTTTAGATAGATCACGGAATCATCCCCACCTTGCATGGTATCGCGCATCTCGTCGGGAGTTTTCTTCGAGACGATCCCACTGAGCTTCCGCTCGAACTTCTTGTGGAGGCGCGCCGTGTCGCCCGATTCCTTTACCGTTTTGTCAACTTTCATTGGCGGCTTCATAGACAGCCTGGAGGGTTACAAGGCAGTACAGCGTGAATTAGAAAATCAGTACATCTTGCGGTTTTAAATTAAACCAAAATATATGATCTTCTGAATTCGGACACCAAGAAGGCGCGTTAGGTATAAGATTCTTTTAAATGTTTCCTTAGGTTCGATTAAATGAAATGCGTTCTGAATAACAATAAAATATATTTATTGGCCACGCTTTAAATTATAATATTATTTTTATTTTTATTTTTAGATAAAAACAAAATGATTTGATAAATTTTCTGCTCGCTAAAGCGTAGGTCTTTAAATCTAGGTGTATAAAATAGAACCTTCAACCTTCCACCACACTTTGGCAGCTCCCCTGGCCGCCTGACGTAGCGAATACCAATAAGCGACAATGATCACTTACCATCAGGTAACCGCCCACTGTTTGTCCTTCTCGTATCTTAAAAAAGCATAGGCACATAAAGTTTTAAAGTATTTCCAATGAAATGCATCCTAGCTAAAATATAATATTGTAAGGTATACCATTCGGAAGCCTGCGAATGCGTGAGCTCAGTGTGAGGCTGTTTGTAGAACGTCTCAGCGCCGTGGGCACGTAGTTGGCTGTGTAGCAACTGCATAGCCTGCTCCCGCTCGGGGTCCGACTCTTAGCGTACAAAGGATCATTGAAAGTAAAACGATATATATCATACAGCGACGATATTATGCATAAAATAATTACGTTTACATTGTTGTGGCTGAGGGTTCAGATGTTGCCTATTCCATTTGAGCAGAGCGCAGCTTACTAGTATTAGAACCGTAAGGAATAGTGACATGACAAAAAAAAACTACTTATAAAAAACTGATTATTTGGGTCACTATGATTTACACATCACAACATTTGAAATGAAATAGCGTGTGGCGTGAGTGATTGGTTCTAGCCGACTACGGGACGGAAGCCCCGACTAGTCTGGGATCGGGCAACTGATTACAGCACAAAATGATTGCTTAAAATGTTTTGTCCATATTACTGTACTGTATTGTTCTTCGTATACGTGACGCAAAGTCGTCACGGATAATCTCGACTGAGAAGTTTTCCAGTGTTCAGAATCCACATGAAATTAGCATAGTACCTTGCTCATATAAAACGTCCTTACCATTTAGCTTGAGTAACATTTGTTAATTAAGTATGCACTCCTTACCAAGACCCTGTCCACCTGCGAAAATAAAAAACATCTGCTTTAAGGTCTGAGGTTTTGATCCGGTATCCTCCATATCAGTTTCTTTAATATTCCATTGCAATAACCTAAACTATTATTTCTGTAAGAATCTATTTTAATGAGACGCGCGTCACTACACATCATCATCACTACACATGTAAATAGGTTAAGACAAAACTGTTCTAGGCATTTCTCTTCCCGTTGATAACAGATTATCATTATTTTATTTTGGTACCTTTTGACGACCTTTAGCGTTATGAAGAAAATAAATTTGACAATGTTTTTTCATACCATTGCAGGTAGGAAAGGGATTTTCTATGAATATTTAGGTAAAGACTATGTCCTATTTTATCTATCTACTTTTTATCTATCTGTCGACCGTTTTCTTTTTGGATAAGTTGCTATTGACAAGTTCTATTAAAAAAATCATTTTATTAATTCCGATCGAATTTACCATTTAATGATCTCTGCAGGCCCATGACAATCGTAAATTACTTTAATCAGACCTATCGTTCTGTTCGAAGTCGGTCACAAGTGCTTTGCTCTTTCTTACGACTACGAGTAAGTTAGTCGACCCATATCTTGTGGACGCAGGCTGCCATAACATTCAAGCTGAAATACAACTCATGCGAGTCGTTTTACAGCAGAAATTACGTATACGTGCTCACCCGAATGGACCTGTAGATTCTACCACCGCTGTTATAATATACCTGTGTGAGGGCGCTTGACGTCCCTCTGTGTTTTTAATAAAATACTTATTATTACATATATTCTTCATAAAATTGCGTTACAAAGTAAAAGGTTGGTATCGTAGCGAGAGTTAAGAAGCAATGTGTCGGTGACCGTTGATTTTAAATTGAAGTTTTTAGC
>DWIE01000559.1:0-14180 GCA_018248235.1 Choaspes benjaminii | reverse complement strand
CCGCGCTGCGCCCCGCCGCGCCGCCCGCGCTGCTGCCCGACGCGCCGCACGCGCTGGCCGCCTGCCCCGCCGCGCACGCGCTCTACACCGCCGGCAGGTGATACGCACGTTGCACACATAACTATAAACAAGCGCCCTCGTGGACGTTACACAAAAGAGTAGAAGTGCGTGCGTGGCCGTAACATTTACGGGTACAAGCACGCACGCGCGTGTACGTTGCACGAGCGTATGCGTGAACGTAGTGCAGGGTATACATGACAGCGACAGCGAAGGCGCCTGAAGGCTGCCCAAAGAAGTTTAGCCCACTACTTGGTCGTCAAATCTGAACAACTGGTGTTATCTGAAAAGCGCTCTTTCACCTTATACTCAAATATCTAATTACCAGTAATATTTTCCCTATAATGTGGAGTCGTTTAGGTTCCTCAATACTTCAATTTAAACAATTACCATACATATTAGTATTTTTATTTATGAACATACATGAAATATAATAAACAACCATGCATACACAATTTATTACCAGTGCCATATTTTGAATTTTGAAGAACTAACATTTTTAAAACGGTCCTAATTTTTCAGTTCTTGTCGTAGGCCAATAACTGGGTACCGCCATAACTACACACTCATAATGTGTTTACAAACCTCTGCCCCACTTATATGCAAATTAAAATAACGACATGACTTATATATTAATACGACCCCGCTTTTCAATAATAAATGTGCCCCAAAATTTATGTTATACCGATACTGACAGAGTGGATACTCCTGACCAACAATAAATTAATGGCGCGCTAAACGCTAAAACACCCTTGTTCAGTACTGTCCACGTGAATTGCTTATTTTCTGCGCCATAGATACTTTTAATAATAATATTACTACTTTATATCAAGATGACTTAAGTATTCGTGTAAGACGCGAAAATTCCGTCGACTTCATATTTTTTAACCTTGTTAAACAGTTATAAGGATTATTTAAATATTTTGTCTGTTCTCACATTGCCCTTGATAAGGAGTTCTTACATTGATTGATACATGTATTTCTCTTATCCTGAACTAAACCTTTAAATCTGAAGACCTTTTCATTTACAAAACGGGTCAAAAACTATTCTATATTTAATTTTTATGGCTTGTCTAATTCATGAATCATCTTGATTTATGTTGTTTAAGTTATATTTATCCCCCTACTGTTCTCTTATTTCTCTATACATGAACTACGAAACTCAGCGAACAATGTTCCTGTTACAAACATGTCATTTATACAGTAAATACACAAACATGTCTTCTAGAATCTACGAAAAAATCTAATAAATCTTGTAAACTATGAACAAAATCTTCATATCGTACATAATTTGAAAAACAAGAAGTACCGTTTGTGTCGTCAATATATTGGTATTGTCAAAACCACGTGACTACGAAAGAAAGAAAGAAGAGTATTAACGTGTGAGTGTGTTGCAGCGGCGGCGAAGTGCGCGCGTGGCGGATCGTCCTCGAGCCGTGAGCGCAGGTGCACACACACACACACACACTCACACACACACAAGTGGATATATCACATGGGATACACGCGGAGGTGAACTTTCGTGGTATATCTCTTTTAACATAAAGTAATAAAAATAAGTAAAAATTAATTTAACTCAACAATTTAGTATTGGAGAAAGTGATGGATTATATGTTACTGTTGGATATTTTGAAACTAAAATCTTTGTTAAAGGGAATAGATCCAGCGGTCTGTTAGTAAAATTCAAGTAACTTAAACAAGTAATATGATTGTTTTATTTTTTAACTATACAGTTGTAGGCCTATTTATATAGGAAGATGCGGCGCAATTGGTAATTTTATAAGTTAGAAGTAACACTTAAATAAATACATTTCATTTGGTTTTATGTATAATATTTAAAATTATCGGAATATACATAATGGATTAGATATTGTCACATTTTGAATTGCAATCGAAAGTTCACCTCGAAGAAACATTTCAGCTGCGGAAACACTGCCGTCGGAGTTATAACAGTGAGACTAATTTATCTATAATCAATGTTACTGCAATTGTAAGTGTTACTTTTATTTGTGCTTCATTCAAATTGCAATCAAATTCTATAAGGCTCCATATGTCAACATTGTAGCCTGGTAAAGCCACAGATCGAAATCATTTATTTTTCTCAAACATGTCAAAGCAAATATTTTTTACATAGCGGCTTCGATCTTCCTGATCCATCTTGTTTATTAGGATGTACATATTAGAAAGAATATTGGCCTGTTACATCAATAGCTGTTAAATATTAATGTCAAAACAAAATCTTCACCTCTTATGTCATCGTTTAATTGTAATTTATTTGAGCTCCGAAAACGAGTGTGACATTACCAACTCATTTATCACGCATTGTAAATTATTCTTAGGTTAGATCGAGTTAAACAAAATAGATAGGTTAGTAATAGATTTGATGATTCGATTGATTTAGAGATAGTTTTGTTAGCAAAATGTTCTGTCTGTAGTTTTTCAAAAGCTTTTATACTACATACATACTCGTACATAAGAGGTTATGATTTTTCAATCACAATAAGTACTGACTCCGCGGGCGGTGTTTCCCGGCCCGAGCCCGCTTGTTGCGCACGCGTCGTCGCCGCTTCACCACCTGTCATTAACACCACAGGCAAGACAGCTTCGCTAAAGTGATATCTATTACTTTCACAATATAGTCGTTTTTCCTGTGTGCTCTTTTACCCCTCTTCTTTTTCGTGTGATTAACCACTTTCTGTATTATAGATTAATCCTTGCAAAATTGAATTTAATCACCAGTGCTTTCGATGTAGTACTAATCATCACCAGTTTCATCCTTCCATGTAGGTACTGAATACGAATGTAGCTTCCATTCTCGTAGATGTTCCTGTTGAGGTGATAGTGTATCGTTTATTTAAAAAAAAATAGCGAAACAGGTTTGTAATGCTAGATCAAAGATGCTATTGTGTATTTTTTATTTGATTGGGCTTTAATGTTTTATTTGTATCTTTCTAACTTTCACGTTTTAATTCCTTGTCACTGTTTTGTGTATAATTTTGTATATTATTTAAGTTAAATTGACTAAATTACAGTATACATTTTATTTAATATTTTGTTAATCTATAAGCTCAGTTTACATTTTAAAACATTTGTATACATTTGAAATAGAAATTCGATAAGCATAAAAATATAATAACTATTCATAAAATAATCAACAGTCCTGAAAATATTTATAAATCTTTCGCAACTTTGTTATTTGTTGAATTTAAAAATTTACTTTTAAAATTTAAACACCAGCTGCATTTACGAAATGCGGTCGATATGAAACAATGCAATCAAATAACATCAAATATATAATAAGTATGTGTTACACAGTGACGGGCGCGTCCGCTGCTGGCGGGTGCGCACCGCGCGGTGACCGGACGCGGCGGGCGGGCCGCGCGCCCCCCCGCGCGCCCCCCCGCGCCGCACGCGCCGCGCCTGGCGGTGACCACCACCACCACCACCCGCCCCGCACTCCGCTCGGAGGATACCCGGGTCGGACTTGCCTGAACATGTACGTGGTCGTAATAAGCGGACAGCATGTACGCGGCGGCGAAGCGAACTGTTTGGATATTGCGAGGCCACTAATAGCTGTATGCGAGATTACGAGAGCGCCGCGCGGAGAAATTCAATATTTCTATAACATACGGGCACACTCGTAGTGCGTTTCACAGCTGCAAGTTTGAATCGCTTTCTACAAGTTTTCGGCGTGCGATATTGTGGATTTGGACTTTTTAATCACTCATTGTTTTGTGTGATTCACGGAAGCGTACAAATTTAGGAATTGGAATCTTGAATTGAAATACTATTAGAGGTTAAAGTTGTAGATTTTCGTAAATTTTCGAACTTTGTTTTTTATATCAAGAAAATTAACGATGCAATGAATTTAGTGATTTAGATGCAATTTGAATTCATAGTCGTAAATTTACTCGTGTATTGCCAATTATTCGTATACAAAAATTAATTGTACCAATTGATTATTATAAGATCATCCTTTATAATAGTCGTACGGTTAAAAATATCTAAACTATGGTAACTTGACGTTGTAATTTACTCGAATATTTAATGACAATAAATTAAACTTTGTCCATTTGCCACTATTTCAGAAGTTCCTAGATATGAAATTAATATTTGTTTGAAACCTACACGGGCAAATCCGCTGCAAAAAGCATACATAATAAACATATAACTAACGACAATAAGTCTGTAGTTTATTTTTGGTACGACTAAACATATCGTTCTGAATTGATATATTTCAATAGGTATTCTTAGAATTTAATTCCAAGCAGCGCAAATATATCCCTCAAAATAGAATGGATATAGTCAAAACACACGAGTGTGGTGTAATTCAGTTTGTTATCGAGTTCTGTAACGTTATAATTAACCTATTACAACGTAAGTGAACACTAATAGAAGTTACTAAAATTGTAGTAATAAGTGCAACGTGTAGACTGTATTAAAGGTTGTAGACTTATAGAGTTGGACCAAAGTGGTCATGAAGATCTGACCTTTATACAATAAAAAAATCCTTCACAAAAATGGATCTCTTCTCCAGTAACGTTTCAAATCATTTTCTTGTTAGATGAAACAAGCATCCGTCCGTTTCAGTCTCAAATATCAAATATTTTTAACACCTGTGAAATTTGGATTAGTATATCTTAAATAAAGTAGAACGACTAATATTAGAGTCAAAAATGAAATGTCTAACTCTATAACTCTCATGTGGGTCTGCGTACTAAGTTAAGACCTATAGTTAAATGGTGTTTAGTAATTAAATTGTCAATTTGTGAACGACAAGTTCATATTAAAGTAAATGTAATGTAGTTTTGTATCACGTGTACTACGCTAGCGTCACAACTATGGCCTTGGTATGGATAATAAGTTATTGTATTCCAATTATTGTTTACGTACGAGTAGTACCGCTGTATGTAGATATATGTAGCTTAGCTATCTTACTATGTGATTTTCGAAGTGTACTACATAAACAGATGACAATATTTATAGAAGTCTCGACAATATATAAAAAAATTATAAACTATCTACATGAATCAGATTTTGCTACTATTTTTAAAAGCACTTCATTACAACATACTAATTATAATAGCATTAAGTACTTGAATAAAATAAATTTGCATCCTAGGTGACCATAATGTCAACTGTTTAGATAGTACTGTGTTTAATGACTAGATAGTTTAATGTAGTTCCTAAAATATATAATCAATATAGAGTTTTCCAAGTTAATGAGGACATCAAAAACAATAGTCCAAAAATAATATTGAACTAAATTTAGAATACATTTTGCTAAACAAAAGGCCCAGTAAACCTTAAAATTGACGCACAGATACGTAAATTTTGATGTATTCTTAGGAATGTACATAATATTATATTACAAATCACAATCACGGTTTCATAGGAATTTTGAAATAAAACTTAAATTATCTCATTATTTGAGGTCATATTTTTCATGTACTGTAATGTAATTTTGAAGAGAAAGAAAAAAAATAAGAAAATGTAATTTCTTCCTATGAAGAAAACCCAAAAACATACTGCCTGAAAGTTTTTTGTGGCTTTAAATACAATTTATATTTCAGCACTAATTATATATTATAACTTTATGTAAAATATATATAATTAGTATTTTTTATTCATTTTGTTCTATTTCTATTTTATTTATTCAGTTGTTAATATAAAATGTGATTTTGTTTATGGTTATTTCACAGAGCACTTTATCATTTGTCAAATATTTATGTTTACAGGTTTAAATATTAACTCACCAAAATATTGTACATTAACCAAAAAATTTATTTTAACCGAATTATTTAGTTGCAAAAATGTTTTATAGATTTTATGGTGACATTATATTTAATGTCATAATATATTTAGAGATAATGAAATATATATTCGCTTTGCTTTTATATCCCAGCAGAGCATTTGTAGCTTACAAGCAATAAATACCAGTTGTTATACAACTGAAGTAAATTAAGCCGTAGATCGTAATTTTTGACAGAAATTACTATAGTCTGTGATTAAAACGAACAATCATATTTTTATACATTCCTGTGTTACGGGTAGATGATAACTGTGTAATCGCGTCTTTATATTATACTTTAACTCGTGTAACTACTAGATATAGGTTTTGTTATTGTCACTTTGTGTTGGCTATGACTTGCTGATTTATTTAAGAGTCAAATGATTTTATATTTTGTCTTTGTGTGTGTGTGTGTTTTAAGAAAAAAACATGAGGCTTGAATGAAATATTTCGGCCGTTACGTCTCTATCAGTATTAGCACTTTAATTTTTTATACTTTACTTGGTAGTTTCTGTTTAGTCGTGATTTTATTTAGCTGGAGTTCCACGATTAAAAACGTGCAATGTCTTTACCATAAAATGTACAAGTATTTGCGAGGCTATGAGTAACATGTAAAGCTTTATTAAGTAACAAAACTGTTTATATTCTTAAATGTTATAAAGGAAGATTTATTATATTATTTTTATATCATATAATTATGTGTAGTATTTTGATTAAATTTGTATTGTCCTTGTTAACCGAATTGGCCGCGGCTCCATCTAGTGGGCAGATACAAGGTGAATACCATATACACCTCTATGGTACAGTTGAATGTACCAACTTTAATGACCATCAGTCAAACGGAGTCTTGAGTTTATCAATATCAGATTTACATCTATTTGATACATACATATAAATACAATATTCATTCTCCATTCATATATATAAAAGGATAACTAACTGACCAAAATCCTGCAGCTAGGACCGTGAACATTTGCAAGCGCGTACTTTTTAATTTAAGAAATTCAAACCCTGAGTTGGTGACAAAGAGAATGAGAATTTGTATGGTGCGTGTGAAGCTTTGGGTATGCGCTCGCCTAGCATAAAGCTATTCATGCGAATAGTTATTGTTCTATTTTTCAGTATTATTAGAGACAGTCAAAATCTTTATGGTACTTTCAGTTCCAACTTGGCAAGGAGTTTTTGAAACTAGTAAATAGAAAAAAATATCTATGAAAATCAGTAATATAATTACTTTCTTGTCAATCGTTTCTAATAAAAATGCAAGTAATGTGTAATTAAAAATAATGTATGTGTATTTTGTATTGAAATGTGATCAGATAATCGAAAAACAAAGAACTTTATGGGATTTTATGTTACAAATATTAATTACTTGGCTTGTGAAAAATACCAAAATCGGATTTACAGATGACTGTGTTAGGTTTTTAAAGTTTGGCTCAAAACTCCCTATTTTATATAAAACCATGACAGCTCATTGTAATAATGATATGAGTAAAAACTTAAGTTATTTGTTTCGGTATTCTTAAGTTACGAAAACAAATCGAATATTAGGTAAATTTTATTTTACAATAGAAACATTTGGAGTAATCCAAGTCATCGAATTGCTTATTGTTTTCTATTAGTTGCAAATATTATTTAGTGTTGATACTTTTGATTTTTACAATTATTTTAAGCATCAAATAAATGAGTATACAATATAATCTTGCTTTATTAAATAATATACCTATATCCCCAAAGAGATCTTTTATGTTATGATGTATTACATAAGCATGCAAAGTAAATGGAGCATCCATTTTATTTTAATATTATAAATGTGAAAGTTTGGTGAGGATCTATGGATGCATATTTGTTACTCAAACACTACAGGGAATTGAATGTTTTTTTTTTAAATTTATAACACAGAATATCACGTACGCAATAATTTAAAAGTTATTGAGTCAGTCGTATTCTACGCGAGCGAAGTCGCGGGCAAACTCTACATTGATAATATTATATTATAATAAATTACGCCCAACTTATATAGCGATACAAGTTTACGAAGTTTGGATGCCACAAATTTCTAAAACAAACAGTACACAACTAGGTTGCACATACGTGTCAAACCCAATCGAACATAAAAGCTCTACCACCCGCAAATTAATAGGATAACATTCTGAATATGTTGAAAATAAAATATAATTCGAATTCAAATATCTCTTTTTTCACTTTTCGTTTAATAGATAATTCTACACAAATTGTCTAGGATCACTTCGTTCGATTATCAAATTAAAATACGTTTTATATTTAGCAGTTCATTATATATTTTTCCAACGAATATTGTCCACACACTGTCCGTACTGTCAGTACTTGTATTTAGCGTGCTTGCTGTGTTTTCGGTGGTGGTGCGGCGGCGGCGTGGCGGGCGATCGCCTTCGCCTGTCCCTTTCTCTCTCGCGCTCCCTGTCCCGTTCCCTCTCTCGTTCTCTCTCGCGAGAACGTTCCCGCTCCCTCTCTCGCTCACGAGACCGCGATCGCGTACGTGATTTTCGTTCGGTGTGTCGCGATCGTTTGGGCGGCGGCGAGAGCGTGGGCTCGCGGGACTTCTTGCTCTTCTTGGAGGACGTGGAGTACTGGTCGTCGTCCGCCGCCGGCGAGCCCGCCTCCTCCATCGCGGCTTCCTTCGCCTCGCGCAACGCCTTCTTGATGAGCTTCCTGCGGTAGTGGTGGATCTGCTGCGCGGGCTGCAGGCCGGCGCGGCGCGCGCGCGCGCCCGCCTCCAGCTCGTCCGCGTACTTCAGCACGCGCACCTCGATCTCGCGCAGCGTCTCGCGCCGCAGCCGCTGCTCCTCGCGCCGCGGGGACCCGCTGTCGAGGTGCGGCGGCGTGGGCGGCGAGGGCGCGGGCTCGGGCGCGACGGGCTCCACGGTCTCCCAGCGCGAGGGCACGAAGCCGGCGCGCGCGCCCTCCGCGCCCGAGCCGCCCGACCCGCCCTCCGAGCCCGAGCCCGAGCCCTCCAGCGGCACGCCGTCTATGTCCTCCTCCACGGGCACGCCGTCTATGTCGTCGGCGAGCGGAGCGGCGGGCGCGCGCGCGCGCGGGCCGGGCGGCGGCGCGGCGGGCGCGGGCGGCAGCAGGCGCTGCTCGGCCAGGCGGCGCAGCGCCGCGCCGTCCAGCGGGCCCGCGCCGCCGCCCTCCCACGAGCCCTCGGACGCGCTGGACGCGGGGGACGCGGCGCCCGCGGGGCTGGCCTCCGCCGCCGCCCCGCCGCCCGCGCTCTCCTTGTCCTGCCCGAGGAAGATGTCATTGATGTGCAGCAGGAAGTCGGTGGGGTACACGGCCCAGTCGGCCCAGGCCTGCAGGATGCGCGTGACGCGCGCGCGGAAGCCCTCCTGCTGCAGCCGCGACTCCATGCGCGTCCACGCGGCGTGGCAGTGCCGCATTATGTCCGCCAGGCGCACCTGGAACGCGGAGCGGTAGGCGCTGGCGTTGGTGAGCTTGGCGCCGGCGTTGTGCAGCAGGTCGGACAGCAGGTACAGGCGCGCCACGCGGCGCGGCGGCGGCGTGCGCGCGCCCGCCAGCGCCTCGGCCAGGCAGCGCGCCACCTCGCCCGCCGCCTCCGCGTGCTCCAGGCACCACGCCATGCAGCCCGCCACGCTGTCCCGCGCCGGCGTCAGCCCGCGGATCAGCTCCTCCAGCCGGTCGCGCTGGTTGTTAGAAAGTGTCCCCCTAATGTTCTCCTTGGTTTCGTCCTCTTCAACGAGCTCGTCGGGCATTCCCGCTGTGTACAGGTTCATTACCGGCGGCCGCCATACTGACCCACCTTCGAACATCCTGAAGTCCTCAAGGGCCCATTGTTTCGGAGAGTCACCCTGCAGCATCGAGAAGAGCTTCCAGCGGTAGTACACGTGGGCGGGCGACTGGTTCTCGAACAGGAAGCGGAAGAACGGGTTGTTGATCTCCTTGTTCATGATGATCGCCTCGAACATCGGGCCCTCGCGGATCACGAACTCAACCATCCGGTGGATTAACATCAAAATATTTCTGAGGACAATACAAAGTAATACAATAACATTTCGAATATGTTAATCTTCAGTTATGGGAATTGAAATGTAATTAATATTGGTTAGTTAATTACAGAATTTGTTCTCAGACGACACCACATCGAAATCACTCAATCACTTGTGTACTTCTTCCAAAACACGACACAATAATGTATTTAGCGATCTCTGTTTCACTTCATAGGTAGGTCAGTGGTAGAATCTGTCCAGGTTCGCCCGGGTGAGTACCACCACAGCTATTTCTGGTGTGAAATAGCTCTTATGAGTAGTGTTTCAGATTGAAGGGTGTGGCAGCCGGCGTGCAGTGGATAAATGAGGCGGCCATATTAGCATTCAAGTAGCAACGCACTTGTAACCAACTTCGAACAGAATGATGACTCTGAATTGGTTGGTTACGGTTGTCATGGGATGCAGTGATCACTCAACACTAGGTGAACTGCCCGTGAAATGCCCGTTTGCCACTCTCATTTTCATAAAAAAAACTTCTAGTTATCATTACCATGTGTGTTAATAAACTGGTTTCTTTACCTTTCTGTCGGCACCACAACTCTAACAATGGACTGCGACAAGATCTGGAAAACGAATAACGCGAAAGTTTAATGCTGGTCATACTTTATTTATTTATAACTCATTAGTATATATATATTTAATTTAATTTTAATTTTAGGTAGCAAAGTGGGTATCACCTGGTCATATATCATGCGGTCCTCGGGGTCGCCAGGATAATATTCGCCGGGTCGCAAGCGAGGAATCTGAAACAATTAGAACAAATACAATTTAAAACCTTATGTTTGCTAAATATTCAAAACATAATTTTTTCATGTGTAATGATCAAAATGTAATTGTGAAAATGACGGAAACAGATACTCCCTACGATACGATTGGGATTATAAATAAGCCGGAACAGATTTTAAGCCCCTGTGGAAATTGAATCGGCGACTTCATGTTTTAAATATCAAGTTAGCGAGTATACCTTGTTGGCGAAGTGCTTGGGCGGCTGCGCGTTGAAGGGCAGGCCGGAGGGCGGCGGCGGCTTGCTGGGCTGCTGCAGCGCGGGCGGGATGTAGATCGGCACCGGCGGGATCACCACCGCCTTGCCCCAGCCCAGCTTCATCTCGTAGTTCATTATCTCCTTGCCATTAATGCAGCGCAGCGCGCGCTCGCCGTCCTTGCGCGACATGAAGGCCACGAAGCCGCAGTTCCGCCCGCGCGCCTTCTCCTCGTCCGAGCGCGGCCACATGATCTTGATGCTCGCCAGCGGCCCGTACCGCCCGAATATCTCCATCAGCTGCTGCTCTGTTATCTTTGGATTAAGATTGCCCAAATACAAGTTGGTGGTGTTCGGATCCCCCGTGTCGTAGGAGCCGACGTCGGGCATAGAATCGCCCGTGGACTCGTTGCCCATCGTGCCGCGCTCGCGTAGCACATTCTTGTATTTGTGACGCTCTGACCGCTCCTCTTGAATTTGTCTGAGCTCCTCCTTGAACAGCTCCAAGTTGCTCTTCTTCTTGTCTTTGACATGCTTGCCACGGACCCTGGAGGGCGGCTCGGGCCGCTGCACAAGACTACGCACCACTTCTGCCTCGTTAACACTGCGCTTGTCATCCAACCGGGATATTGGTTTGTATAGCTTACCACGTTCAGATGTGTCCTCCTTTCTGGCTCCAGCATCATAGGTGCCAGCCTTCACCCAGACCTTAGATGTGGTACTGGGGACATCTTGGAAAGTTTCGACAAACTCTTTGAAAACATGAGCGGCCGCTTCCTCTTCTTCCTTCTTACGAAGCTCTTCAAGCTCCCGCTTCGACAGATTTCTACTGTTCATCTTCAAGCATTAGTAACTAACAACACGAAATAGATGAGATTCAACACCGATTTAACCATCGAGTAACGAATCCGATATCATTACATTGTTCGTTCATTGACGTCACATTAAACGTTAATACATAAGAATTGTTAAAGTCTTTATTCCACAAATTACGGGATCAAGTTATTTTACGTAGGTGTTTCTTCTCGGCGAATTATTCTGATGAACAAACATAAAACATAACCTATTTTTCTTAACTCAACTATTATGACATTTATGACATAGCCACAGTGACACTTTCGAAAGCTGCCATACACTAAAAAGATATGTGAGTATTAGTATCACTGACCTGAAATAACCCAGTTTTATAGAAAAAGAATGTAAGTATTCATTTTTGGCTTTTTGCCGTAGATTTGTAATTGTTGAATTTCCTTCTATTTTTGAGGTACAACGTTTACGATTTTTTTTATTTGATGCACCGCACGCCAGTCCCCGTCACATTAAAATGGCGGGGTATTTAAACTTCAACGAACGCTTAAATAGCGAGCAAAGTTGTTAATATGCTTTACATATTATCTAATGTAATAGTTAAAAATGGAACTTGTCTAACAAGTTGAGTATTGTAAATATAATTCAAAAGCATCCCTTTGTGATACGTTCTACTAAAGTACACCAAACTATGAAGGTTTTCTAAGATTTAGGTAATTTGCCTAATTTCCTATGTCTTTAACTTTATGTGAACTGTATTATAACTGAGGGTGTTTCAATTAATATGTAAATAATAAAATAAAATTTAACTTTAATGTTATTATTAACTACTATTTAATGTAGTGTTTAAAAATATCTGATAACTGAATCTCATGATACATGTTTTCAGATGTAAGATTTTAGCAAGAATATGTTAAATGTTAAATTGTTAATTATTATTTACAGGTAATGTATTATAATAAGAATGTATTATACATTCTAATATGATCCTCATATAGATATAAAGTTCTCATGGCTCGATGATCACCCATCTAGCCTTTGAGACCACTAAATCGATTTTAATGATATTCTGTACATGTAGTTTGCTTGGTCTAACTTGAGTTTAATTTTTATCAGATATAAGTAGCCTAAATATTTTGAATCACACATTTAAGAATTTTTTATAGGACAAGGATAGTTGGACCCAGTAGTTGGGGGTGTTGAGATTGGTTAATACTTTTTTCTTTTTATGTAACAAGGCCGAGTCACTGCAACACATGGCCAGGTAGCAGAATTACAACATGAAATATTAGATCACAATACTTAATTATAATCGGTAAAGTGCCAAAACCTTGTGAGTACCAAAATGGAGATATATGTATATTTTAAGTTTGGTTGTGTTGAAAAATATAAATATGAAATCATTTACATTCAAAAATATAAAAAGCAGTGTTCATGTTATGTTAATGTATACTGAAGCAAGGAAAAAACAGCCTATTCTAATATTGTAATAATCAATGAAGACCATTATCTAATAATTTATAGTATGAAGGGAATGTGTGTAAATTTGTGTAAAGACATCGTCTTATTGTAAATGATACTATAATTCATAAGAAAACTACTGTGGTTTACTGGTTACATATTTATTGAAAAAAGTATACATCAAAAAGTTTCGATGTAAAATTAAAAAAGAGTTTAGTTGCGCATTAGCCAAAGTTTTATGGCTGATTTATATTGAATCAGGTATTGTATAAGGCAGATAAATGTGGGAATCAACCAATAGAATAGTACGCACATATGAGTTGATTTAATTCATAATTCAGCAGAGCTAATGTTGTTACTTATAGGCTTGTAATGCCTATGCAAATCGAAATGCCTATTTTCGTAATGTGTACACAGAATGTTCTATAGCAAAAAAATATGTGTGTTGATTCGCACGTTTTTTGTTCACTGGCTTTGGGCCTTTAGACAAAGATCTTCAGTTTTCAACATCAATGTCTTCCTCAATATAATCAACTATTACTTGCGACATGTTATAATTTTTTCCATAATGACATAAAATTCAATAAGATCGTATATTTTTCACATTACAGTGTGCGTGTATATGTACATTTTTGCAACATAACTTTACATTACAGCGACGTTTAATTATTGTGATCAAGTTTCATTAGCTAGAAGGAAGGAATTTTAAATTAGAACAAATATTGAAGCCCAGGTAACCATATATGTAGTAATTTTATAAAATTGTCGGCCATTAAAATTTGTTCGTAAACAATAAGCATCTCAAAAACTTCAACAATATGTATGTAGTGGGTGGTACGAACCCACTGGGTTTCGTGGTGTTGGGCACACTGCTATACAAGAGCGCACAAGGCACATTATTTGATTTATTTCCTATTAACATACTCATCCCGTTTTCTTGCGAATGTCTTGGTAATACATACATACATGTATATATAATTATATATATTTCTGAATACAAATGAGAACCATACACCCCGCTCACTGCCAGCACCGGGGT
>DWIE01000558.1:0-14186 GCA_018248235.1 Choaspes benjaminii | reverse complement strand
CCGCGGCTGGTGGCGCGGCGAGCTGCACGGCCGCGTCGGCCTCTTCCCTGACAACTTCGTGCAACTCATCCCCTCCTCAGCCCAAGAGGGGGAGGAGAAACGGCTAGAGCGGCCGTCTGCGAAGACGAGCAACCCGATATACCCAGTACTCAACAAATACACGGAGAAGACCCACTCTGCCAAGGAACTGACCACATCCAAATCGAGGTATGAATAAATGTACTGATTCTTACTCTCTCAATATACTATATTTATTTATTTAAATATAATTATCATTAGAATCTTATAACATTTTTCGCGATGGAACATTGGATTCTAGTTATATGACATGAATGTCATTCACATGACTTACCTCACGACCTCTATGGCTCAAACAGTTTGTGAAACGTGACATTGCGGGTTCGATCTCCGCGGCTGACTAATTTACTAATTTGTTTTGTCTATAACACCTTAGCGGTGGTAGAACTTTCATATTAGCCTGGATCGGCACCACCGTCACTACCTATCTGTGCCTTAAAACAGTGTTGTGCGCTGCAGTGTTTCGGTGCAAGGGTGTGGTAGTCAACATATGCAGAAAACGAGGCGTTCGATCTTTGTGTGACTTAAAGAGTAGCAACGCTTCAGTGGTCTTGGTCACAGGTGTCAGGGCTGCATTAGCCACTTACTAGCAGTTGGACTGCGAGTTTATGTGATATTTCATAACAAAAAAAAAATGCAAATCGTACTAACCACACGAGGTCATGACATTTTAATATATAAAAAACAATCAGATAAGGAAATTAAAATAGATTACACATTGGAAAAAGAAATACACTCAGAGCATGTCGAGGAAAAATAATATAATTAAATAATATACCAAGAATAAAAAGTAGCCACGGTGTATGGTAACGGGAGTTTGCAGTATCTGATTTTGGTTTTATAATTTCCATGACTCATAATTGTATCTTAAGATTGTATCTTGTAATAAATAAACCAATGTACTTAATTTCAACGGTAAATTCATATAATACAGTTAAATTAAATATTAATGTATAATACGCGGGCAGTGTCGCATATATAAATATGAATGCTCCTCTTCTTATTCTAAACAAGTTACTCGCCGAGGTATCACCTGTATTTATGAATTACGAATATTTTTCCTTTAGCATTCTGGCTTAAGGAAAACTATTCCTAATTCATAAATATAGATTACGAAAATGAAAATGAAATATGTATCAAGTGTCTGGTGGGAAATTTAGTTTTTGTGAGTGTAAAATGTTTTGAAATTGGTTCCGTTGTTCCAGAGATACATGTCGATTTTATAGTAATACAGTCAATCCATACATATGCCTTCAAGGTTTGCTTTTTAAAAATAAATGGTAATCAAAATGTACCCTGTAGTAATTAAGTTTATAGACACTTTGTCATTATGTATATACGTTTTCATTCATACTGTAGATAGCAGTTATAATAAAATAATAACAAACACATATCTTCCTAAATGTGTGTAAATTTCAAGAAGATTTTCCACACTACCGCGGCGAATTACTGAACTCATTTTTGTTTATCAATTTTAAACTATATATTTAAATACTCAGATGAGTTTGTCTCGTTGTAATGTTACACTAATCCCTTATAGAAATATATCTTTACTTGTATAATTAATAATCTAGAATCAAATATTTCCTCTATCATAATGATCCTCTTATCCAAGGTCCGAACATTTCAGCGAGGTACTCTTAGGCTGGAACGTTGTGCCTACATTGTGCCTCTTCATGCTTCTTAGCATATCATCAATGTAACTTCACCTTTTCAAGACCCTCCGCCCAGCTGAGCACTTTGCTCGCGACAAAAAGATCGGTGACGCTGTAAAAGCCAGTAGGGCTAACAGCAGTTAGTCAATTCGAAAATAAAACTTTTATAAAAACTTGTAAACAAATTAAAATCCTTTTTATATGGGTAACGTAAAAAAGAAAACAAACAACTTGCATTTTACGATTTGTATGGTGAAATAAAAATGTTTCTCGTATAACATTTTTTTTCGTTTTTTTTACCGTCATTCGTAAAGGTTACTTGGTTTATAGTTACTTCACGGGCAAACAAATGTCAAGAGATGAATATTTGTAATAACTCTGACACTAGATCGTATTCCTAAATGTCAGTGCTTAGATAGTTTGTCTTACTAAGTACATCACTCTCTGGATTTATTATCACATTCCTTCTTTGCTCTTTTAAATTAATTAAATAATGTTGTTTTATAATTCTGTTACATTAGATTATTATTAGTACTTATGGCATTTTTGTTTCTTCGTATAAGTGTGAATAAATTTTATTAAAGAAAGTCGTATGGGCTAAGAATGTGATGTAACTACTAAGAATCTGTTCCTTTTTCTATGAGGTACAAGACGATGCATTTGGTTTTCAAATATGAACAATAAATAAATAATAATTCTGTAAAATGTCTAGTTTCTAGGTCTCGTCTGTATCTATATTATTATTCTAATATAAAATTATACTAAACATGTGATTTATTTTGCTGAGAGCATAGTAGAGGTCGTGACTTGTTTTTGTTTCTGAATATTTATCTACAAGATAAAGCATTTATTAATTAAATCATTAAGAGTTCAATGGCCTTTGTGACTGTCTTTTTTTAATAAGAATATCGTCTATGCATGAGATTTTTTAAATAAATTGTTATTTCTTAATTTTGTTTCTTGCTTATAATTTTTCGGATGTTACAAGTTGTATTTTCGATCAGAAGTTCGATCACCGTTCTCATGGTCTTTTGTTTTTTTTTGTATGTTATGAAGTAGCACACGGGCTTGCAGTCCACCAGCCCATGACATGACATCTGTAATCACAAATGCAATTGGCTGTGGTAGACACGCACTATTCCTGATGTTTATTAATCTATAGGCTGCAAGCTTGTGTGCCTCTAAACAGTTTTATTATGTATTAAAAATGATCATTTGTTCCCCAGCTTGTATTCTGAGTTTACAACAAGCAACGATAGCATCACACAGAGCACAATCACACTCACAAGCAAGAGCGAGTCCGGGAAACTGACACACAGCGATACAGTTTCCGAGGGAACCTTGGAAACACAGTTAAAGAAACCACCCGTCCCGGTCAAGAAGAGTCCAACGCCGGCTTCAGCTGTCAGCAGCCTCTTCAGTGGACTCAAGAATAAAATGAAACCTTCCACCGACAAGTAAGTATTCATTCAATTATCTTTAATGATATTATAAGATTCTTACATCATTAGCAATTGTTAGTCAGTTTGTAATAGTATGATATTAATTTCTTACTTTCATACTCGTGTCGATGTGTTCCATTTGGAATTTCAGTAACTAAGAAGGTCCATTACTTAACAAATTAGTGTTAATTTACCAAATAAATATTAATTATGAGACGATTCGTTAACGATAACGTAAGTCGCATTATCTGCGCTAAACTTGGTCCGGGAATGTATAATGGCAGTAAATAAATACTCAGTAAATACGATTAATAGAACTTAAGTTGTAAGGTGAGAGACAGATTTAAAAGAGGGTTGAGTAGGCTCATGTCTACTGGCTGCAAATGTGAAGCCGCTTGCGTTTTGTTAGTGAACTTGTTAGTCTATAAATGTCTGCTTTTAAAACGTGACTTGATCAAATGTTCTATGTACATCTCTTTAGAGAAATACTTATTGCAGAGTAGTAATTAAGTAACATAAACATTGAAACAATGTACGGCTGTTATGATAGTATCGGTTGGTGACGATGCTGAAATTGTATCTTTTTACCACACGTTGCGTATTTCTTAAGATACTTATATATAAGTTAATCGTTAAATCGACCGCACATTACTCAGTGATTACGTACCTAGCAAGTCGTGTCCGCGTGTTAACACACCAGTGCACGCGACTTTAATTAACAATCCATTGGCGTATAATCGGCGGTTAATTTGTAACTTAATATTGTACAGTCAGTTTCTCATTGGATTTTGTACTTAGAAGTATATATGGAGTTTTATTATGATTATCCTTATCGAGTTACACTGGGATGCCTTATATGCGTATTAGAAAAAAAAGTGGTACGTTCAGAGACAATTATTATTAACAGATGGACCACCTAGGCAGAGACTGCTCTTTCTATAGAGGCTGAGAACTATAATAAGCAATTACCATCAGGTACACAAAAACCTGCCTGAGAGTTATCATATAAGAATTCTGTTTAGGAACAAAAAAGTATACATCTAAAGTAAGTACTCCCGTGAGCGATATACCGGGCCTTAGGAAGGTGCTCAGAAAGATGCAGTTGCGAAGAAATTTCAGTCGGTCAATTCTGTAACTTGAAATTTCTGTAACTCGTCTGAAATAAATGTGCAGTTATTTTCATTTGATTTAATTTATTTGCATCGTAATATTAACTAGATTATGAGCCAGTCAGCGTAACGTGAAGTCGCGGGTTCGATTCCCACAGTCAATTCGTTCTAATTCATTTTGTGTCTGGCAATCCTTACAGGTTGTAGTACATTAATGTTTGACTGGTTCGGTGCCACTGGAACTATTTGTGCCGTGAAACAATAGGATTTTCACTACTTTGTTGTAGTATTCGCATTGAGAGGTAATCTCATTTGGTCAATTATGTAACTTTTTTGCCATCAACGTTCCCTTAGTTAAGTTTCAGGCTTTCCTTTACTTTTTCTTCTTTGACATATCTGTTGCTTCTAACAATCTCTGCAGCGGATGCAGGCATACTGTAGTAGAGGCTTTCTCGGGTCAGTACCATCACATATATTTCAGTGATAGCTCATGGGAGTTGTTTCAGTTCGAAAGGTGTGGGTGTCATGACCAGCTTACATGACGCAACTGTGTTAGCCCTAAGCAACACAGCCATGACAGACCTCGTATAAGACGTGTCTGTTTTATATCGGTTACGGATATCGTGGACTATACTTGTCACTGGGGCACTGGGAGAAATACTCCCTCGTATTACTATATGAAATAAAATTATTTTTCAGAGAAAAGTCATCCACAACAGTACCAAGCGGAAGCAGCAATGGTGGTGAATGGGACAAGACGGACGGTGGCGCACCCAGCAAACCCGCCACCAGCTCCAATAGCACCAGCAACAGCACCACCACCATCACCAACACCACCTCGATCACCAACACCACCACCATCACCAACACCACCGCCGCCGTCACCACCAACACCACCGCAAACAAAAATAACGCAACATCTAACTCCAACACCTTTGATCACGTCGAGCGGAATTCTATACTTAATGACCCTCGGGCTGGCAGAGTAAAAGCGCCGCGCCGTCGACCACCCAGCCAAGTTCTTCGAGACGACACTCCACAACAGATCGGCCTTAGCAATGGACATGAAGTGGGCGCGGACAAGGCGGCGAGCGAGAAGGAGGCGAAGCCCCGCGCGCGCGAGTGGCAGAAGCACCGCGCGCCCTGGATGGACGAGCTGAAGCTCAACCAGGCCAGGAAGACGCGCGCGCACGACGCGCCCGCCGCCGCCGCCTCCACCGACCGAATTCTCGATTGGAGCTCAGAGGCGGATAATCAATCGACACATTCAATGGAGATGTCGAAAAGTACGTCGTCGATCAGCAATAGAATATCAGTTATAGAAAGCTTGGAGTCCACTCTGGAGCAGGGGAAAGTCCGCCATTCTGTGGAGTTGAGGAAGGAGGCGTCGCCTTCCGAGCCGACCGCCCTCGCCGCGCCCGTACACTCCCCCACCGCTGCCGGGCGAACACTAACAGCGATGTTGGACGAGGTGAAGAAACCGCCCGCACCCGCGCCGCCCACCTCCCTACGAACCGACAACTCCGATAAGTCACGGAACTCCAAAGATAAGACCGACAAAATTACCACCTCCGAGAAAACTGTCCACGAATCCATATCGGTCAGCAGAATGTCAGGCAGCGTGATCGAAAAATCGAGTACGATGGAGAGAACGGAAAGGGTCGAAGAGAAAGTGCCGGAGCGGCCGGCGAGTGTCCTGAGCGGCGAACGGTTCAGCACGTTGGAGAGGAGGCTACCTTCCCAGAAGGATACCCAGAAGATCGACGGCACCGATGCATTGATTGCACAGCTTAATTATAGGATAACAAACTTGGAGAAGCTAATAGAAGTACAAAATGTGAAATTCAACGCGTCCATTGACGAACTGAACCTAAAGTTGTCTGCGGAAATGAAAAAGCGGATAGCGCTGCAGACGGAGATGGAAAAGCTTGCACAGTGCGTCACGCAGGTTTAGTGGTGGGCGACTGTTGCCTCTGTGCGGTGGAGGACTCGTGCTATTCAGTGTGTTCTGAATCTTCTGTTCCGAAGATTGGTTGCTATAGTGAAGTTTTAAAGACGTGAGGAAGCATTTTTCACAAAATCCCTTAATTTCTACATCATACTTTATTTGAGGTTTGAGCCGTGTACCGTGGCTTAATAATGTATTTTTTCAACAACATTGTCAAATATTAATTGTTTAGTTGGTCTTTATGTCGAGATGTATTATTTTATTTTTTATATTACAATTTTATGAGCTACGTCGCGCATTTTTAATATTGAATAGTTAATAAATGAATATGACATGTTAATTATTTTTATTTTTAGTTGTGTGACATTGTTATTTTATATAACAGGGTCAATATTAAGTGCATTATGTTTAAAGGTACTTAATCGCTTGGAATTATATACTTTACAATATATGTGGTACTAAGATTTAACTATTGACAGAAGAAATATGTAGTTTATTAGTATTCGTTTATTATTAAATAGTGTTTTTGCTAACATGCAATTTTTCCTCATTTTAAATCGTACAGTGATTTGCTTTCTACTAATAATGAATTTATTTATATTACACACTTATATTGGAATCAAATTTTTAAATGATATTGGCTTATATTGTAAAAGTAACTGGCTCTTTTATAATTGTATATAATGTTCAAACCGTAAATGTATTACAAAATTTGTGCCATTTCGTTTGGTTGTAGCGCATATGGTATATCCAATATGGCTTAAATTGAAAAAGCATTTTGTTATATAAGAACGCAGTCATTTTAACATCTGTGATTTACACATTCCATGGTTTGTACACACAATTATTATGTACAAAATTGTATAACATACACATTCCCACGCGTAATCCATTTTCAGTTGTAAATGTTATAGATATTTAACCAAAGTCTTGTTTCATCTGTACGTAATAATTACATACATAAAATACATATGAAGAGCCATATTAATAATTGTAGTTAATATATTTTTGTATGTGTACAGAATACCAAGTATGGGAAATGAAGTTATGATTGCTACTGTTTCTTTTGATTTCAGTTTTGATGTTGCCATTTATTTAACTATTATTTGATATCCACATCAAAATTGCCACAATGTAAACATAGAGTGCAGTGAACGAAGGCTATATAGTCTCCTATATATACAAATCCTAGACTGAAATATAAAAAAAAAAACTAAATCCATTCCATCTCAACTTACTATGAATAACACTTCCAAATGAGATTATTAAAATATCTTTTAGACATTTTGATGTATCTCCGTAGAGTATTTATTTTTCTTCATATCCGAGATGTTGGGTTTGATTTTTTATGTGATATAGATTTATTGTGGGATGTGCACTTCATACTCCTTTCACGAGTGAGTATGCAATGTGATTATGTTCGTTTAAATTAGGATTTCCATATCGATACACCTGTGGGATAGATTACATGTATTGAGCTGGGTGAGTTGTAAATTTTATTTTGGTAAACTAGAAGAAACTGTCTAGAAGTCAGTAGTGTATGTTTAAGATGAAATTGTCCAAGTGGCCTACTAGACCCAGGGTAGTGGGTAGTACACAAAACTAATGTTAGAGGTTGAGTACGCACCAGATGGTTGTGTAGCAATTTTTGCTACTTCATTCAAATTGGATTAAATACTTTGCAACTGTAACTATTTCGATTCTAAAGATAGTGAAGTAATGAAAATACTTAGTATTATGATAGAGGTTGTAGTTTAGGTTATATTGTTATAGGTATTGCCTAACGTACATTTATTATTGAACTGTAATTTGTTGGATGGCTTTAATTGTGCACAAATGAGGTCACATAGAAATGTTAGGCTTGATTATGTATTTGTGACAAAAACAGTTTGTATTTTTTATTTAAATTTTTTTGCAATATTGTAAATTTCTATATTGGTACGAATAGACTGTGCTTGTAGGGTGTATTTGAATGTTTATGATAAAATCTTCCACTCCAAGAAACCTGCATTTAACATAGTTTTGCAAATTGTACAATTAGGAACTCTTGCACATATCTATAACTAAATGCACGTGACTGGATAATATCAACCTGTTTCATTAAAACTTATCGTCCACTAAACGGTACAAGCATGCGCAAAAACCCAATTATTTGAGTCAATTCCGGTGTAGATATTTATTTCTCGGTGAATCAAGTGACCTGACATTAAAATGAGCTTTGTAAGTTTTTTTTGCATCATATTGTATAGATTATGTGTAATTATCTAAAGAGGCCTTACTAAAAGTTACTGTAATGCAAATAGCCACAGCACAGACAAATAATTCCATAGAAATTGTGTGAATAATAATAACTAACTTAGTGGGGCGTGTGATGTTAAACATACCTTTCGGTCGTGATTTTGCTTATGTAAACTAAAATTGCATATGAATTCAAGCATGGAGCATCTCTAGAGTCTCTCTGTGAGTTAGACACAGCGCCAAGATACACGTAACATAACTTGGTCGACATGGAGAAAGACTCAATTTTGGGTGTTAAATAATATTACCATATAGGAATGAGTGGTTTCGTAAATCTTGAGTTCAACATTTCATATTATCGTCTACTATAGTTTGAATATCCAACACATATACACAGATTTCTTAGCTTAGAATGCTTAAGAATTCGATGTTGGAATCTACTTGGAATTATCTGTCTGTTTAATTGTGGATTCAATTATATAACGTTTTTTTTTGCATACTGTAAGCATAGTAACATTTTATCTTATTCATACACAGATGTAATGATTATAATATTAATTGTAAGGTAAGCGATGGGTTTTCCTATGCCACCTATTTCTAGATGCTAGTTTGGAAAACATATAAGTACATTTCTTATATTGTATAGCAAAGTTTTCACTTCAATCCTTCCAATACGTTATAGGCTATTAGTGAAGTTAGATACACCATAAAATGTACTGATGTTTTAAAAACTACAAATTTTAAAAGATCTTCCTAGAAGCCAGGCAATGTAGTTAGTACAATTATAAATTAATTAAATCCGAACGGTCTAACGAAACTTAACTTTTTATTACGTCATTAATTTTATTTAAGGTGTGTTACGTTTAATCTAATTTATTGCAAGAAAGCTTTGTACAATGGCTATACTGTAAACTGTTAATTTCGACGGAATTGTACCTGAGATTTCTTCAATTGTGGCAATTGTTTTTAGGTTGCAATGTCAACGACGGAATACAATTTTGTCTGTGTAGACCATGTGGGTATTCAGTTAATTTCTTTCTTTTCCTTATATTTCATACGAGCGCATTGCCCACGGTTTCGCTCGCGCCATACAAACTTTCTTACCCCTTTTCACCACCTTACGGACATTGAAGTTCCAAAAATCCTTCACTATGCTCACCTACAGTGTAAAACCTGCATTAGAATGTTCATGGTCAAAGCCCCAGTAGTTCTGGTTGTGTGTTGATATGTCAGTTAGTCGGTTGTCCTTTAATATATTTCATATTTGAATATTTGAGTGATCCACTTATAGAAGTGGTAGTATAGACTCCACAACAAAGGTTAGACCATCAATTGCAATAATATTACACTTTTTTTCGTGCTGATATAAATATGTTTTAAAAACTTTATAGATTGTAAGCCACCTGACGTAGCTACTTGACGATCACACAGATTCCCTTTCCTAATCTTTTGGCCAACCAAGGCAGATTCTTGTAAAAAAATTGATAGCTACAAAATACTTGTAATTTAAATGCATGCTAAAGAAACTCACAGACTTTTCAAAAGCAAAACTTAAGGCATATAAATCAGGGTGGTGAGAAGTGCTTTGGTCCAAAATAATTGAATGCCACTACAATCAATGAGAAATCTTTGAAGGCTGGTGAATATGTCGTCTAGGTATTACGTCAGTTTATAGTTTGTTCTAGATGGATACAAAGACGTACATACATACGATACGCCGTTGTAAAGCCAACAATCGCATTTATTTTAATTTTCGATGTACATAAATATAAATAAAACATAGGTATTTTAAAATGTACATACAAAGCTTGGTAAAAGGACACGTTGAATTGATAGTGAAGGTTTATATAATAAACCACATCTAACTCTGTAATATATAGGACTGACATCGGAGTAATTTTTAGTACTTAATTTATTTTTATGTATGCTGTCCCTACTCCATGCATTTCCTCAGGTTCTAATGGTTCAGTACATTCATTTTATAAATAATAAAATAAATTTATAACTGCAACAATTTGTTTTATTTCAAAACACAATAATGCAAATAACATTGTATAATAACTATATTCATATATTTATTTAATTATAATTCATTTGATAACTAATATTGGTACAAGTACTTCCATTGATAAAGTTAATAATAACTATTATGGCAATGCGGTGAGGAAACTCAAACATTATCACTTAAACTAAAAGGTAAAAAAATATTATTTTAAGTATAAAAATACGCATTTGCATCTTAATTTATACATAACGAGGGCATTGCCCATGGCTTTGCTCGCAACCTGCAAACTTTCATCCTTCTTTTCACCACTTTAGGGGTTGAATTTTCAAATATCCATCCTTAGTGCTCATGCATTGTAAAATTAACCGATCCTTCTGCAAATTTTGACGCCCCCAGTACCAATGGTTTGGGCTGTAGGTTGATATGTTAGTCAGTCGGTTATCTTTTTATATATATATAGAAGATAGTGTGTAGCTTAATATTTCCTGTAGATAAACCGTATTTATTTTAATCTTATTTAATAATCAGTAACATTATGTACAAGCATAAGTTTGTTTCCCATTTTAGAGCAATGGTAGTTCGGGTACGCCCAGTTTAACACCAACGCATCACCTATTGTCAAGCATTTCCGGCGAGATCTGTTTCAGTTTGAATGATTAGTAAGATGAACAGCACAATTCTATAACAGCTCACCTTTCAGATGTAAATGGGTGTAGTCAATCAAAATGATAAAGGAGTCTTACAGGTACGAACATGATAGCCTTATGTTGTGTAGATCAAGTAGAGTGATATGGAATGCTGCCATAACATGAACCTTACTTTGAGCCTTAGTTAATAATCTACCCAAAATTTTAAATTAGTGAAGTCAATAAATGTTTACCGCCACTGGCATAGAGGTATTTATTTAAAATTCTAACTGAATCTAAATTACTGTTAGTAACTTTTAATATATATTGATCTTAGTTATTTTTCCGCTCGAATCGCCTCCATCTTACCATATATAGGCTATTGTGACAAGTTATTTGACTGTTATACTTATACCTACATACATTTAATCATAGAAAAATTCTAATTACTACGTGTCACAAATCGCTGTTCATTATAAACCGGTTCCCCTCCGAATGTTTGCCCGTGTACTTGTAATGGCACTTGCCATATGCACCTCTATGTTTCCCCAAGGCCGCCAGATCAACCGGCAAGGGTCTTTGCGTGGCGAGGGTTGTAGGGGGTATGGTGTCTGTGACGTCAGTGGGCGGGCGTCGCACACGCATGAACTCTCCTCTCGAGAGCGCCACTGATCGCTCGTTAGACGACACCCGCCGGGAATCCAGGAAACATAAGTTCGGACACTTGTATATCACGAAGTATCTGTATCTCTGGTAATCGGCGTCATCTTTGTCTATGTCTGACAGCTGATTCGGGCACGCCTTGTTGCTGAGCAGGCTCAAATAGGTCAGCGTCGGGAGGTGTTCGCATATCTTATTTATGAGCGCTTCTAAATCTGTTATCTGGTTATTATTTATTGACAACGTTTTCAGATGCGGCAGAGGCGGGAAGGTAATGGAATCTCCGAGCTTGTTATTATCCAAGATTAACTCTCGTAATTTGGGGAAATTTTCTAGCCCTTTCAGTGTCTCCATTGTATTGTAACTGTGAAGGAAAGTTTAAACTTAGTTATGTTGTGAGAATTGGAATTCTGTGTTTCAGATACTTTGTCGACGTCTACTGAGAGTACTAGGTCATTCGGTAAATTATTTATGAGAGTAGCAAACGAGTATCAGTTGGTGTGAAGTGTTGGGTGGAATCATTGCAGCTCCATGACACCCGTAAACGGCTTTAAGCAGATCTGTTCTCTTTTCCGATGTCAGTTACAGTTGTGTTGCTACCTGCTGAGGACTAACCTGGTCGCCTCATATATCATGTGCGTTATGTACATACATATCCTGTGTACACCCAAGCTGATTCACAATTCGAAACAGCTGTTTCTCAGTAGAAAAAGGTGTTGAGTGATACTCGCCCGGACCAGCTGGTCTCGATTTTAAGTACCTAGGTAGAACCTATAGTTCTTTCACCACATGAGCGACAAAGTCGACTATAGTTGTGATTGTTATTATTTTTTATGATTCAACTCGATTACTCTTCATGAGCAACTTCGAGTGCCTCGTATCCGGTACATTATGATGGCAGAGCGAAGCCATTAGGTGGAGGTACAAGCTCGTGTGAAGTTCATAATATACTCGTAAAAAAGAATTGCATGAATATACGTGTTAATGTACGGAAAATGCTAGTCATTTCAAATACTATGTACTTATATACAGTGAATTAACGTAAAGACAGAACCGGCAATCGCCTGGGGGCGTCAATTCGTGAGAGCGGCCAAGGCCGGGGGAATAAAATCAAGAAGTTAATTTCAGGGAGCGTTTCTAATTAAAAATAAAGATTGTATAATTAAAAATAAAGCCACCCAATGTAATGTATATTTTATGAAAATCATTTTAGTCAGTGTAGTAACGATAGTCCATATCGATCACGAGGATTGTGTGTATAGTGCTTGGTAGCTTAGTTTTAAATATTGTGTCACGTTCATTATAATTTATAAGGGATTGTAAAGCAGTTAGATGAGCGACGGTCATGTTAACAATGTCACATCTGATACAAATTGTGTTTAGTTAACTTTAATGCTATCGAATAATAAAGAAATCTGTACACTAAAAATAAATTTGTGTCTGTAATATCATTAGTCAGTAATTAGTCATGAAGGAGCACACGGGCATGCAGTCTACATGCTGGTAAGTAGCTACTGGAGCCCATGACATCTGTAATCACACGCCTCGTGTTTTGCGTATGTTGGCTATCACACCCTTACACCAAAACACAAGTAGAGCGACACTACTGTTTCCCGGCACAAATAGGTGTGACGGTGGTACCAACCCAGTCGAAAATATTCATGTTATACCAAAGTTAAGACATATTTCTATGTTATTGAAGCAATGTTGAAGTAATAAAGTTAGTTCATATAGTAATTATTCCAATCAGCGTGACATTAACTGAGAAACGAATATTCTGACATCCAAACATATTCTTTAGGTTTATTATTAGCATCTGATAGACTAAATTTCTAGTATGAAAAGCCAAAATAATATTAATTTGGTTGTTATTTTAGCCAAGAGAAGAAAAACCATTCCATGCGATAGAGCTTCAACTATTTGCACAATTCATCTATTTTTATAAAAGTAGTTTTATTTTTATTATGTTTTTTGTTATTACCGCAACGCGCAAAGTGTTGTCTCTCGTCGACTCATATTTTAATTTCATGATTACAGAGATAGATTTTAAACCCGTTGCGATAATGAAGATTAACGCGGAAAATTGGGCAACAAGCTCGTCGCTTGGGTCCGAAAGTTAATGTTGTGTATTTAGGACTTAATTGACGCCCTTCCAAATTTTCTCCGTAGCAGTAATTTACATGTCAGTGCCGGCACCGATACGCCTGATGCTGCTCACATATTTGGAAAGAACACCATTTCTCAGTCAAGATTAGTAAATCGTTGATCGTTTGGAATCTGGCTGATCCGATTTATAAGGTTTTTGTTACTGGCCAAATTAGTGTACATTTCTACATGTGTTTTTCTTTTTTTGTTTTTTATGTTATGAAGTAGCACACGAGCTTGCAGTCTACCTGCTGGTAAGTAGCTACTGCAGCCCATGACA
>DWIE01000557.1:0-14218 GCA_018248235.1 Choaspes benjaminii | reverse complement strand
ATAAAAACTAGTTTATAAGAATGTTCTAAATTAAAGGACCTACAGTAATATTTAAATAAACAGCAGATCGTAGCGTTAGCGTTGTACGAGGCTATTGAACGTTCGTGTAACATCGAATAAGTTTTTAAACCTTAGAAAGTTCAGTAATTACCATTACAAACTGATAGATGTCTCTACTCGTTGCGAATAACGTTGCATTGTACACGAAGCCTTATTAAAACTCGCACATGGCGTCACAATCAACGGAGCCAAGCGCGTCACGCCGCTCGTCCACTCGTCCACTCGTCGCGAATAACAAACACCGGAACGTTCACTTTCGACGAACGCATCCACATTATAATTCGACGCCTCTTCTGTTACGTGTATGGTGATATGGTCCCTAACAAACCGGCTGCCCGACGGGCGTTTTCTAAAACGTGTCCCGCACCTGTCGTCAGATCACGTATAACCAATGTTTACCAACTTGCTAATGAGAAAACTTGAAAAAAAAATAAAAACAATTCGTTTATTATGCAAAATTTTGTTTCAATGCAAATGTAAGCAGGTCAACTATATTGTAATTGAAAGCTACTCGTGAATGACTAAATAATGATTTTCAATTTCGAAATATTTTGCCATAAGATTCTTAATTTAACATTTTATTGAATTATGGTAAATACGCCAATTCACATACGTTACTTTATATAATAATTTGAGTTAAGTTTTACAACGATAATAATAAATAAAATATAATCCTATTTAGGTTGCGTTACAACATCGTAACCTTTGCATTGTGGCCTTTTGCCTATTTTGAGTTTTCACAACTTTCCGGTGAAGGTCTTCATTTTAAAAGTCATCAATCTACGTCAAAAATGACTCGTGTTCGTTTTACAGAGTCACGGGGAAAACTTTCTGATCCACTCACTAATGGGAAACAAGCTGTGATAAAGGCGTAAGTAAATATTTGTAAAAAAAGTTTGAGAAAGTATTTTTACACATTTATATGTAGGACGTATTGATATGCGCATATTCTGTGACTCACGGCGAATACAGGATAGAAGCCTAGGATTATAAACTGCTATATTATAGAACGGCCTTTGTGGCGCAAACGGTTTGCGATGCGTAAGTTTGCGGGTTCGATTTACGCGGCGAAACACATTTTCTAATCTTACGAGTGATAGAACTTACATCTCATCTATTTGTGCCGCGAAACAGTATTGTTAGCACTACTTGTGTTTTAGTGTAACGGTATGATAGCCAGCATATTCAGAACATGAGGCGTTCGACCTATGCCCACAAAAGTAAAACTGTATTCGTGGTGACAGATGTTATGAGCTACAGTAGAGCCACTTATCATCAGGTAAGACTGCAAGCCTGTGTGCTTCTTCATAACGTAAAAAAACTTTGTGTTACAATATGCTATACTATCACATCGTGGTAAAATTTGAACGAGATAATTATAGAAAGAACATTCAATATATATATGAAACACACAAGCCCTTTTTGTCTTCGGTGCAGTGACACTAATCGCTAGTTTAATGTACGACTGCCTGCACGCGCAACACCATTAAGGAAATTGCGCAAATACGGTTAACTGAAAACACGATGAAGGAAAACGTTAATTCGCAATGCGGTCAACGTTCAAGCAAATACGGTATTCCTACAACGGCACTTTATATTTAGAAACATTCGCACGTGTACGATATTGAATCACATCGCTGCCGTTAACAGATTCACTGGTATTTCCTGATGTCATAACATTATATTTTTACTTTCTTTGAACTTTTACTAAATGTCTCACTTCCATGAGAGGGAATTTCCGAGTTGTAATGTCAGGTGAGGCGAGAGTTGACTCACATGACCTAATATTACGAGCGACACAATGACAGGTAAAACGATTGGTACAAACGACACGGTGTCCAAGGGTCAGCGAGATGTATAAATCGCGAGAAGAATCGAGCGCCAGTGGCACAGTGACCATAATCGATCTGTCAGCCGGTGCAGTGCCAGGTTACGAAACCGAAAGCGCCGGTCTGTAACGTGACACGAACTGTACCCGGTCAAGGATCCCCTGTAATTAAGTTTTTCGAACGTTCCACTCTACTGATTGGTTATTCTTTATAGAACAGATTAAGTTTAATTTCACCAGGTGAACCATAGTGTAACGCAGCACTCGACCAACGCATACAGATATCGCGGCCTAAACCGAGAGTTACCGCGGGCCACTCGGCAGACAAGGCCGCGCCGGATGAGCGATTACTGTGAACCATGTCAACAGTGCCGCCGCGACTAATCGCCCGCCCGCGCCACGCTCGCGTCAGGTCAATGACAAGCGCGGCTCTCGCTGCTAACAGACGACTGCATGATCCACATAATGAACCTGGCACAATGACATGACTATTACATCAGTGCCATTAAGGGTACCTAATCTGGAGAAGTCAATAACAACATACTGAAGTTGTTATCGAATTGTTTGTAAAGTTATAAACGAAAGCTATTTACTTGTAAAATGACAAACAGCTATCACCCTACGCAAGTTAGACTTGAAAATTACTACTTCAATCTGCATTATAAAAGAAATTTACATAGACACAATCAGCAAACAATCAACTTTCTCTACCGCAACGACAACCTATGAACTGTAATAAGCATATTAATGATCACAGATGATATCATTACATCAGCGGCAAGAAACCACGGGGCGGTAATCGAGCAGCGGCCACGAGGCGGTACGGCGCACACGTATACTCCGGGCCTGCGGGACCAGTCCGTAGTGAAAGTTGAACTGCGTAACTGCAGGCAGCTTTTGACATTTGTCAGAGGTACGTGAACTGTCCGCAAAGACTCCTTTTGCGCGATACTAACGTGACCGCGTACAGAACTAACTCATCATGTTTACTTTAAAACTTATCATGAATATGAAGTTGATATTGCTATTTATCGGAGTTTGTAATGAAAATTGTAACATAATTTATGGTTCTTACGTGTAAACTTTTATCTAAATGGATATTAAAGGATTGGAACACAATGGTTTTTTTCTTGAATAAGAGTACCACATTTGGTCAAGATTCGCGTGAAATAACAAACAAGTATGCAAAATCATTGGAAAAGCCACCAAACAGGTAGTTTCCATTGTGACGTCGCCCTGTGACACTTTCTCGCCTCATCATTCATTTTAGACGGACAAAAGACGGTCTAACACTACAACAGTTCAAACTTTTAGTAGCCACGACATTGGTGGACGCGTAGAAAATATTAACAATAATAGTAGAGATAATACAATAAAATGACGTCATATCTCTAACCAGGTTGACAAATCCTTTGCGAGCGTATAACCAGGACGGGACCTTGAAACATTCACTAAATGTTATCGAGACGAATCTTTTAAGTTATACTATGAACAAGCGCCCACGAATCTGTTGAACATTCACGTGCTTAGTTACAGCTTTAGGATAATACATTGTTTAAAATTTGTCAGGCGAGAGAAACAACAATCGTCGCTTACAAGTATTTAATCTATGGCATGTGGACAGAACAATTCAAATTGCGAAAATTATATCAGATTACAAGTAGCTTTATTGGCGGGGGTTTGGTTAAGCCAGGAGGCGATAATGAAGTGCGAAGTGAAGCAATCGTCAGCGGGATGGATAATGGAGCCCGGCGCTGGTGAGTCACAGCGACTTGTGTAATGGCTTTGCACAACCAGTCCCCGGACCCTCGTCGATACTGCCGCACTGCATAATGCTCCGAGCAAATAGATTTACTCGCGATAACAATACACTTATGAAAATCTATTACGTGTCAGGGGCAGCGTTGAGCAACTTGCGAGGTGGTTCTTTGCGCACACATTCTAATTAAATACGACACGAAGCAATCTTCGATCTTCATGTTAATCATTTTAAAACAGTTAAAACACGCTAGTTTTTAACATTTGGGCTAAATGGTAACTACGAACTAATTCTTTTGTTTACACATTATTTATCTAAATATATGATGTATTATACTTACATGTTGTATATGTATTAAATCATTGTAGGTTGCGGCGTTGTTCAACAACCCGCGTTCAATATCGGTGACTTGTAATTCGTTTTGGCTTTCTTAGTAGAATAATGTCGGTTAAATATAAACGTTGGACCAACAAATTAGAATATATACATACAGATATAGAAGAATATAGAGGTTTTAACATAAAATCGATCGGTACGGGTCAGATGTATTGATATTATGCATTAATTTGCAATTGCATTTAAATAGATACTTACTCTTGAGAATAAATAAATATCTAGGATTAACTAAGTCTATTGATTGTGTTTTATCATGGTTCGCAAAACACGATTGTAAAAGCGCGCTCGCGCTGCACTGGGAACCAGTAGCCAAGTCGATGCACTCGAGTCCCGGCAATGTGCTCGGCAGGCCTTGTTTTTTTTCTATTTATATGCACAGATACGCCCGACTTTTGATCTATGAAGTAGATTCAACACGATATTCTGATACTACTTAGCTCCTGTGTTCGCACACTCATATGGACAAGGGTTGTAGGAGGCGTTTTTTGATGGAGATTGATGGAGGGAATGGATATGTTAGTGTAAGTTTGACGTAAATCGTCTTAACCGCTAAGTACATACGAAACGCTCCACTCGTGTTCGCGCATGCTCTTCTGGAAAGCGGCAGACTTGGGCGTCCAGGAGTCGACCCCAAGATACAAGGCGGGCAGCTCGGCCACCTTTACTTCCAGCCGCTCGGCGAGCCTCTGCTCCACGACGGACTTGGGCCCGCCCGTGAGCGGTCTCTGCGGCTGCTCCTTCGCGCTCCGCCGCTCCGCGCCCGCGTAACCGTTGAGTTTCTCGCCGTTGCAAGACGTCACGCTTTTTGGACCATCTGTGCTGAGTAATTTACTCTTAACGGTGTCCGCTTTACCGTAACTTTTATATTGCACTGATTCTGTTCCGTTCGCTGTTCGCGAATACTTCAAAGAATCATACGTGTCGCCGTTCAGGCTGCTATATTCGATGCTGTTTAGGTTAATGTCTCTGTCGACGCGTTTAGACGTGACGTACCCATTTCGTTTGCTGCAGCGTTCCTCGTGGCTTTGTTTGAGGAAGCTATTTTCGAAACTAGTTTTACATTTAGGAACATTGTTTAAATAGTCGCTATAACTTAAATCTTTATTGTGTAACCCTTTATCACAGCCCTTTTTAAGTGTCTCCTGTATATCTATACCGTTACTGTTGAACCGTCCATATGGAAAGCTGGCGGGTTGGCTGCTCTCTGCATTGTTTTCAATTTTTTCTATACGTTCTGCATCCTTGCTTTCAAATTCATGTTTAACGAGTGCAACACGCGATATTTCCTCGCCGTTTACACCACTCTTGTACTGTGACTTAACGGCAAAATCAGCAGCAGTAATACCAGCCCTGCTCTGCTCGTTAGGAGCGGTCCACGTATCGTGTTTCTTTTTATCACTACTTTTCGAAGACCACGCTTTGGCTAGCGCAGCCTTTAGCGCTTCGCGCCTCTCATGCACGCTGACCCTCGGGTACTCGTGGATGGGCACTATGGCAGGCGCGTAAAGGGTCGACCGCGGTGTTGCCCGCGTTATTCTGAAACTTCTGAACTCCCTGTTGAACTCCGAATTGAGAGAATAAGCTGGTATTCTCGAAGTCACCATTTTGAGATCAATATTTCCACTATCAGTAATAACTTAACTTTTCACACTTAGATTTATATTGGTAAAGAGCACACTGAACACATATCGACTCTACCTGTGATGAGATGTTTAATCGTGAAAATTTGTGGACTAAATGGTATACAATAAATCGAAAACAAGGCAGCGGCAGAGGTGCGTGACCAGGATGATGTCGGTCAAGTGTAGGTATTATAATTTCGCGTGGAATACACGTATGGGAATATGTCGGCTGTGGGCCGCGACCTTCGCGGTGGGCGGTGGCGTGGCGGGACAACGCACTGGTCAACGAACCGCCCCGTCCGCTCCCACTCACGACTTGCATAACGCACTCGCGAACCACTGCCTACCTTATCTCTTATGCAGTTATGCTACCGATCGCGTCAACAGTGCATTATCGAATTATTTCAACGACAACGCTCTAGAGTGATTTACATCGATATTTATGAGCGTCGTGCAGTGATATATTAATTTATTAGGTTTCATATAATGATAAGACGTCACGTTAGGTTGTAATGTGGAGCAGTTATACCGTATAAGTGCAACAAGTGTCGCCTTGATGGTGTCCCTAATATGGGTAGCGGTCGGGCCGCCATATGGCCCACGACCGACACATCCTCGCCTGTCTCAACTCCAGCTGCTCTGTGCCCACTATTGCCGTATAAACATCTATTCTAGGGCAGCGCTTAGAAACTTGTTGCTCCATTTACTGTAGGTGATTGATTCGACAAACGTATGTAGTGACTTCGGCTACTGCATCTTATCTTTTTTTCTTAGTTCGACATTGCATAAACAATTCATTCGTCGATAAGTAAGGCTATGTCACATTAGTATGTATGCATATTTATGTATGCTTCAAGTTTGTCATATTGAACCATCATTAGAGATAACAAGAATCTTTATTTGTTAACACATTAAGTAATTATTCTGAGAGTATGCTTGGCATTAGGAACACTGATAATTGTATTTATTTAGTCGAACACATTTCCACGATTAATATCATAATAGAATGCACTTTCGGGCCGACCACCCGACACCCCGCCGTAACAACAACACCGATCAACACACGAACGTCTGCGGTGGCTGCTGAATAATCAAATTAGCACATCACTGGGACATAGAACGGGGGAAACTAGTCTGGCATAACATTGAAACGAGGCAGACTATAAAGCGGCGATTGGTATTCGAAGGAGAGCAGCCACCGGAAGCGAGTGCATGCGTCGGGCGACAGCGGTGCGGCGGCGACCGGTACGTGCATACCTTCTCGTTGCGCGCGCGAGAACTGCGTGCGGTGTGCGTGCACCGCTGCGACTGAACTGACTGAAGGGAGGCAACGCACGCTCGCCTGCGAGGACCCCACCGCCGCCGCCTCTCTCCTGCGGTCCGCCACTTGTGACTCTAACGCGGAGCACTACGGCCGGAATCGCAGGAGCACTGACCTTCGCTACCGCGCCGAGCCAGTTTGAGTGCCGCCTGCATTGCTCCGTGTGCTCTACTAGCGACCATAACTTTAGCCCAACAAATTACAAGTCAACCGAGATAAAGTTTGTCATACCTACAACTTGTACAAGACGCAATGTATTTAATATATTTAGGGACAAGTATGATAAGTGTTTCCGATAATGTACTAACGTTTCGTGACAAAGTTACGACTTGATGAAGATAAATCGTAGATTTCGCCTGTTTCGCTACCGACAACTTTTCTCTCGGAGAACGTCTCGCGCTACAATTTTTTCATCGTCTACATTTTGTAGAGCGCTCTCAATCAGCTCGTTAACAACAGAATATAACACGAATTTATTAATTAAAACGGCAAACGGCCACGCCAACCGTAAATAATGTTTATTTTATTCGAGAAATTTATTTCGGATTTTAAAAACATTAGCCTCACCTTAAACACTTATTTAAGTTGAATTTGAGAAGATTTGCGGTATGTACCTGAAACAAGAAAAAATACATTGTAGTAAATATTAGTTGGGGATAACCTATAAACTAAAATAATTGAAACAACAAATTTTACAGTGTATACGAGTTTGCATATGATAAAATATATATAGAGTGAAAATGAGTACATTATGCATGTTAAGGTCGAATCTGTTTCGAAAGAATACGTACTTTTGCGTGTTATGATAATAATATATGCATTTGGGCCACTGACCAAATTATTTATTAATTAAATTATTTATTAATTAAATTAGAGAATAAAAAACGAACTATAAGGGCACAGTTTACTACTACATAATCACATATTGCTGTAAATAATATAAAAACATACAACAAAATATATTTTGGAAAACATTAGAGTATGAGGTCACTAAATGGATATAGGTGAAAGTTTAAACGAAAGAGTAACGAAAACAATATTAATGACCGGCCGAGTGGTGATAATAAATTTCAACTGCCTACGTTCTGTTACCGAGAAACAAAGCATAAAATTAATTTGAACAACACTCAGCTTGTTCTCGATCAGACATTAACTGATCAGATGAAAGTTTGCCGAGATGTAGCAGTCTCTACGGCTCCGTCGCGTAGGACAACAACAAAACAGTGCGAATTTATTCAGCTGTGATTGTGTATTCTTTTTATTGGCTTAACCTAAAGCTCTGAATTCTAGTCGAGTTCTGTGTAAACGTGCATGGTTCGTTTAATATTTATTTATGTGGGAAATAAATTTAAACATTGCCTACACTGACACATTATTGCTTATTCAATGGTGATGTGTGTCACTGCCAACTATTATGCGCTCCTATGATTTTATTACCCCTTAGAGCTGCAGTATGCGCTACATTAGATTGACCTATAATTATGTGTCGCTAAGAATAGTTCTTTAGTGTCCATGAGATTGATTACTATTTTATTGCGAGTATAACTTTATTGCTATATAATTTTAACCAATCGTACTATAAGGCAATATTTTAATCATAGTTGCACCTTCAGCTATAACGAGCTGCGTAAGAAAGGTTAATATAATTGAAGTTTATTTAATTCTAAATATAATAAATGGAAAGTGAACAACAGAAAGTAAAAAAGAACAGAAATCACACAAATAACTTCAAATATGATTAACAAAGAACTAAGTACTAATGTCCACACACGGAACGGACAAAAAGATGTTTGCAGTGCAAACGAAACTTATCGCCGAAAGGTGTTAATAAGTTTTCAAAAATGGAACCTCCAAACGTAATTGCGCAACAATACGTGAAATTCATCACACCTGAATCACACGCAAACATCCCTCGGATACCGTTAGGTTCCTCTCGCGTCCCACACGCCGGATTCTTTGTGTAACCTACAATCACATCGATCCGTTATATCACAACTAAGTAAAACAAGGCGTCAAAATATGTATACATCCAAGCTCTATTCACCATTAAAGATTGTAGGCGACCGCGTTAGACTATTCAATTGGTGGCACGTAAATGATGGCAAAAAATAATAGCACCGGAGGCGGCGACTAGCCGACAAACGGCGAGGTCCAATGACCCAAATGGTTCATTACTGGGCCGCCGAGACTAACGAAAGAAAAATCGGTTACCGGTCCGTGCACCGCCATTGCCTCAGCTCTCTTTGTCTACGGAGACTGTTTGAAATCGCAAATTAAGTGACTGTGCTTGGTGAAGCTGGTGTTGCTTATATTACATAAACAATTTAAGCATACACAGATCGAACAATTATTATATTTTATGAAGTGTTTGCTGTGTTGACACCCGAGAAAGTTGCTTTCAAATAAACCTTGCATGTCCAACTAATAAATCGAAACTAATCTAACGTTTATTAATATATTTATAATTTTTTCCGAAGTGAGGAATAATTGTACACAGAACTGAATTACTAAACTGTACATCCGTATCACTGTATCGATACAATTTAATTGATCGCCATATAAAAACGAATCGATCAGGAAATAAACAGTGAGACTAATGTTAACGTGATGTTTGAGGAAACGTGCATCTTTGCCAATAACAATGAGCAACCGCAAGAAGTACAAGTACGCGCGAGTCACGCACGAGCTTAGCTGCTGGTAAAATCATGCGCCCATTAATGGCAAAGATTAGTCCCAGATCTATCGAACCTCACAAAAAACAAAGGAGGAAAAAATAACATGTATAATCGTTAAAACGTTTTGAACCATATCGGAGTCTAGCAGCGACCAAGGCGAATTAATGCTACGCCCTAAATGGTGCCAGCAGAGAAACCTGATCTGGCGCAAGCCCAATACAATCTAAACAATTTATCAAAATAGCACCTACAAATGGACTTCCTGGAGTCCAGAGATTCCTGGCTACTGACATTGTGCTTTACTGAACACTTTTACTTTACAATTCAACAACAGTAAAATATGTCGCTCATAAATCGTACGCGTGAAACAAGGCGTCGAACGGTACGAACCGTGGAATATGACGTATGAGAACTTTTCGGTTGTTCTTGATTGATGTTGACTCGTTCCTTTGTAATTATAGTGCATTAGCGGGAGGTGGAGATGTTCCGTATTTCAAAAGGTAACGCAATAATAACTGAGTTAAAAGTAACGGTCCTCGTTAATCATCGAGGTCAGGATCGGTCATACACAAAACACGTACGTATGTACCCGTGACCAGAACGTTACCTGTTATTGATTCGTCATCTTTCTATTTCACAGCTCATTATTAGTAATGACGTCAACACCACTAACGTGTCATTGTACTTCGGAAGGGCAAAAGCCATAAATCATAATGTCCGCAAAAAATATATAGATCATAACATGTATGGTGTGTACACCATTTAACGAATAATAGTAATTAGAATGAACGATATAATTAATGTTAACGTAACTTACAGAAATACATGTTCAAAACTTAAATTTATTTCCGGTTCATGTTCACTGGTATTAAATGAACGTAATACAAACGGAAAAGAGATCGGACATAAAACTGCACGATTCTATTTTTAACGTGAAAATAAATCGGAAAACTTAAATCAACTCGTTGTTTTCCAACCGTTTATAAAATAGTAATGAAGATTAATCGATAACAGAATGAACAAAGTAACATTGCATTAAACGTTTTGTGAACTCTTAAAAAGTTAAATCCTTTACAATTGGATAATTATTTGAGATGGCTTTATCTTCACCAGTAACGAGTCACCGCGTGAAGTCAAGAAACACGGTTGCGACTAATTTGTGTAAATTAAAATCGTTTGAGATGTCCTGCGCTCATGAAGCGTATCTGTATCACAGTGAGACAGACATTTAATTATTTTAATGCCTGGTATCGTCGGTAAGCAGGACAGGAGAAATCAGTCCGTCGACCTGCATTAAAATACCTTTCCCACAAAGACGTGCCCGTTGCGCTTCCGAGAAGCACAACAAAGATCCTGTACATTTTTGTGACTCACGCCTGGTAGAGCCTCCAATAACAAAAAATAGAATCAAAATGTAAAAAGAACAACTTACTTGACAATCCATTGCTTTTGCCTTATTCTTATGGATTTGAAAATACTAGTTCTCTACTAATCAAATGTTCACTTGGAACTTTATAGCGTTACTTAAGTTAATTATTTATTTATTATTATATCCTATTTCACGTGATATTCCTCCGTCGTTGGTCACAGATACCAAAAACATCAAAACCCTGTATTGAAATGTAAAAAAATACTGGCGTTTATCATACACAATAATGATACAGCGGGAAGAGGAACGGCGATCTCCGTTGAGAATTCCGGATGAAATTGAGTAATCTTAACAAAAATCTACTAAAACGGTTTGCCTAATATACACGACGTTGTGGAGTATTGCAGCATCAATTGTTATCCCATTAAATGCGGTTCGCGTCCGGGTCCAGGCTCCACCCGTGATCATAAGCAACTGGCATTTCCCGATAGCGATGCCGTTATCGAGATAAGTGTAATTGGGGCAGAAAGCTGTCGGTGCGGCAGGGTACTGTTGGATTCGCCGAAGAGCCGCGTAGGTGTCGCCACATTACGCGCTCGTCATCCTTCGTACACAAAATTGCTTGTTCCCATAATTTATATTCTGGGTCGGCGTCACACTTATGATGGACGATTAGAAAGGAGTTTGCAATTGTATTGATATGTAAAACGATTCACACGTGGGTGGCCATGCGAGATTAATTGCGGAAAAATAAATTCTTTTGACATTTACAAGATCTTAGAAAAACAATTATAATTATAAATAAAAACCGGGCCCCCCCCGCCGTTCCATAATTCAGATAACATGTCTCGATAAAGGCTTTTATCGTATTTCCAGGTTTCTGAGTTAAAGTGCTCTGGAGATAGTCAGCAATGACTCACGGACATTAAAATTGCATAAATATTATGTTTCTCGTATGTTAATGTTTTATGAATAAAGAGAATGGTATGCTGCAGAAGTCGATAACTTGATACAATTTTCCTGAGCATTCTTGCAAGCCCTTAGCGGCAACGTGTGATAAGATTAACTTTATATGTAATGCATGCATTGCCAATGAGTGAATAATTATTTTTTATAATACAATAATATAATTAATTACCTGATTCATCCTACTATTGACACCTGCGTGGAGCACGTCTGTATTGCGTCGTCGAAGAAAAATACAGAAAAGGATGGCGTAAGGAAGAAAGCGCAAGGATTTTGCTTTATTACAGTTTTATAGGTTTCCGGCCCGCGGCTTTGTCTGTACTCTTATTTCTGGTTAAGCCTTGGTAATGCGTCGTAAAGACAAAATAGTTGTTATCTCTTTTGGAAATCTACAGTAATCAGCAAAAGGATTGACAACACTTACTGGGCTTCGACCACGAGTACACCTTTACTTGCTTTACCTTGTAAAACTTAATATACAATCAAGGTTATTTGAATGATTTTGTTCGTAATAATTAATACCGTCCAAGTTCTAACTCAAATATTTCATGAAATAGGGTACAGCAACTGTTGCTCAATAAACAATTTCAATTTTTTTCACGCTTATATATAAAGTTATATATTTCGTTTGTGTGTCACACGCATATCGTAGTCATGGGATAGATTGATAGATAGAAGAGCGTTACTTGAACTGATCGTCAATATTTCCTTACACGCCAAACAATGAAATGGGACGAATAATGACTTACGCGTACCGCACCGCAAGCAAGTTCCAATGCGAACTTTCGCTTGTTAATATTTCTTTTGATAAAAGGGAAATCATGTCACGTCCGATGACAAATGGCTGCAGACAATGTGCAGTGGCACGGGTGGAGGTGGATAATAATCAAGGTCACGGGCCGCGCTAAACACCGAAACCGACGACGCGGTTGAAATCAAAAGTGATCACGGCTTCTTGCCGGCGTGAATATGTACGGGTTGCGTAAACGGAAAGTTTTAATCGTTATGTCGTCCGCGGAGAAATTATACAACATACAATTCAACGAAAACAATTGTTGCAATAAAATTCAATATTATAATCTATCAATCAGTTACAATCTACTGAGATTATGCATTGAAGCTGAACCTATTTAGACATGTTAATAACAGGAAAATTATATGTATTAATTTTTAAAATGCGTCGTGTTAAATAACATTACTCAATCAGCAAACAGGAAGTGAAAAGGTAGCGTGATTTGTGGTAGTTCTCCATGGCCTTTGGGTGTGTTGAGGGGTGCGTTAAGGCCGCAGATGATTGCGTACAAGGAAGAGTCCAAAACAGTCCTAGTCATAAAACAAATAAGATAAAACGTGCATGACAGGGCTGGCGCAAGACTATCTACTTGCGAACGTACTCAGTTTCGGTACCGATTATATTCCCACGTGAGTTATGAGTTAAATCGTTCAGCCAGTTATAAACCAAGCCCGCGCCAGATAAATACTTCCGTGAACGAACGAATTACCGAAAGATCGTTTGCAGTGTTTTAGTGCGACGCCTCCGTCGTTTCTGAACAATACGTGGGCGGCCGATGCATTGCCAGCCCATAAACGGAAACCTTGTTTACCTACTTGTCTTCCCTTTAGGATAACTGATATCGATGATCGGCAAGGTCTCTCATTATATTCTTTCTCGCTATATATTCATAATACTTTCTGTCGTGATGACAACTATTCTTCTACTGTAACAAAATTAAACAACCGAATCTTAAGGCATTTAGGTTTGAAACTAATAATTATTTACATTCGAACACAACAAGACAGCTTCCGCAAACGTGATGCCGGATAATATAGTAATGCTGGCGGCAGTGTAAACATTACGGTTGCATACGTAAGCTTTGCAATCAGAATTTTTATTTTTATCGAAAAAGGCATCAAATGGCCCGATTAGCATAATCGACTAAGATCTGTCACGGTATGTCTTTATTTAGTAAACTAATCGTATAAACCAATAGCGAATAAGTGTAACTGCATAGAGTTGAATAAATAATCAATAAAATGTCATATTAAAATGCTAATATCCGCGTATGTCTGTGGCACATAAAAGACGTTACGGCGTCAGTAATTTCTTTAATCGTATGCTAAGTACGGCAGAACGCGATGGTCAATGTCATTGCTACTACACGTCGGCGCGGCGGCGGTGGCACGCCAAACAAAGGGCTATCTATAACTCAAAAACGTGCCTA
>DWIE01000556.1:0-14219 GCA_018248235.1 Choaspes benjaminii | reverse complement strand
ACGGCCTTGTACTGTATTATATTAAACTAGAATATCACTAAACTAGAATATAATCACTAATTCATTCATTACAATCGATGTAAGTATGAGAGTTATACTCAAACCGGAAAATAATTCATTATTACTACATAAAGCCATGCTTACTGTTGTCCTTACCAAACTTTAACAATCAGTGTATTATATAAGAAACAATGTTTTTATAAATATCCTCCACTGTATTATAAAATAATAACTTACAAACTGGAATTATACATAATTTGTTAACATCTTTGGACATCACAATTACATTCAGCTTCGCTCAGCACCAATCAAACATTGGTCACAACAAATATTATTATATGTATAAATATACACATACATATATATATATATTATAATCTATATTTATTTCACCAAACTTTCCCATAATCTATACCCTATCTGTAATGTATTATATAACAAGCTTGAAGCAAGGAATCCCAAAATATATTACTATTCTTTTGTACCATTTGGCGACCATAGTCGAAATGTTTGAGATATAACTTACTATGCATGTTTCATGCAAACTTTCATCCCCTTATTCACGACCTTTGAGTTTAAATACACAGAAATTCTCACTTAGTGGTCGCCTATATTGTAAAAGGAACCCGTTTACAAATTTTCACGGTCGTAACCCCAGTAGTTGGAGCTGTGCGTTGATATGTCCGTCAGTCAGTCCTTTTATATATATATATATATATAGATAGAAGATTAGGTACAGTAGAAATATAAGGGTATATTGACGGAAGAATAATAGATAAGAGATATTATTGTTTATGAATAACTTCAACTTTGCTTTCTATTCTATAACATATACAGCTCCGGACTATAAATATATATTTTGCAGGAAATATGAAACTTAAGAGCCATAGTTATGAAGCACATTTTGCAATAAATATGGAAGTGATCATTCTGTTAACCGATCTTATACAATTATGACACTGTCAGTCCGCCGATAGTCGGCGTACTATTACCAGCAGACATACGACATAATAGATCAAAAGGGATAATTAATTACTTTCGAGTATTTATCCGTTATTTTCAACTAAATATTAATTGTACAGTAGTAAATTGTTCACAATTGATCATTACACACCGCTCAAGTCATGTATTAATGAACGCATAAAAATAATAATAATAACTTACTAAGTCAACTTAGGAACCTAAGGGAAAAAAATAAGACACGCGTACAAATCCGTAGCAAATTACAAAAAAACCATACATCGATAAAAAAAATATAGTTTGTTTCATGAAGCAAATACATTTCCGAGTGTTTTGGCGGGAATATTCCGAGTGCCATGTTCGGGGTTGTGTTGGTGTTATTTAATTAGCTTACGAAGTGTTTAGTGTGATAAGTGGTGATGATTATCATATTAAGTGATTGTGTAGTGGACTAATTATGTAACGGCAACATAGACACATGCGCGGTGTGAAAACTGGGTCCTCCTAGGCCAGTTAATTTCTATCTGTGCGAGCTAGCACTTGGAGTTTCTCGTCAAATACTTCAAAAACAATATTAAAATTTGCATCACGAACGTTTTAATATTATGATTTTATAATTTTAAAATTTAAACTTGTTATTGGAAAAATTACCAAAAGCCGAGACGCCATCCCATAAGAAGAAAAAGAAACATTTCCATCTATTCTTAGAAATGAAGTAAGGATAATATAGTATTTGCTATCCAAAAATACTCTAAATATTGAAAAGAACAAGTAAAAACAAAGAAATGTTGAAAAAGTGACCTATTTGTTCACCTCCACAACAATTTGAATACGGGTACAATATTTGAAATTGAAATGAAGTGTTCCTTAAGAAACCTACAAATGTAAAACATGTTCACATTTTTGAGTATTTCTCGCTAAACCTTCAGCCTCAAATTATCGTTGCAACTCTAAGTAATGTAGTCCAACGGAAAATATAATTTTAGCTAATTATACATCAATATATATTAGTACAGCAGTAATTACTGATATATAAATAGTAGTGCACAATTGTGAGAGCTACTAATTTTCACGATAATTATAATTTTTTTTATGTTATCAAGTACCACACAGGCATGCAGTGTACGTGCAAGTGAGAAGCTACTGCAGCCCACGACATCTGTAATCACAGATGCGGTGCTAACCGTGAGGACATAGATCGAACGCCTCATCACACCCATACACCGAAACACAAATAGTGCAAACACTACTGTTTCACGGCACAAGTAGATGTGACGGTGGTACCGACCCAGACGAACAAATTCATGTTCTACCACACGTCAGGATATTCCAGACACGAAACAAATTAGAAAAATACGTCTCGCCGCGGAAATAGAACCCGCGACCTCACGTTTCGCAAAGCGGCTCCTCACCGTCTGCGCCACGGAGGTCAAAGAATGAAAACCGCTAAAAGTTAACGAATGATAACAATGCTAATAACATTTTTTTTTAATATTCGGTTTTGGGACGGTCATATTCATATCACATACAAATCTTACAGTGGTTGTTTATCTATCAGGAGTGAATATGTTTATTTTAGCACCTTTCCGCTTTTTCAGACCGCAAGATACTTAGTTTTCTTTTTACTTATCAAAAGCATCAATACTCTAACTTGTGCTATCAAGCAAATACTCTGAACGTTACTATATTTTATTTCTTTATGAAGGTTCCTCCTTTGATCATCAATATAACTAAATCAGCTGAAACGAGCCAATAACCCCTCATTTACAGTGGGCCATATATTGAAACACGGCCAAATTGACTTTAATAGTAACTTTTGTAATAAGACGAGCGCATTCCCCACGGCTTCGCTTGCGTCATACAAACTTTATCCCCTCTTTCACCACCTTAGGTGTTCAATTTCCAAAAGCCTTCCTTAGTGCTCTTCTACGGTGTGAAAGGAACCCGTATGAAAGTTTAGGAGTCCTTACCACAGTGATTTGGATTCTGTAGTAATATCTCAGTCAGTCAGTCAGTCATATACAAATGATTGAAGATAGAAACTATGCTGCGGCATGTTTCACAATGTCAAACAATGCATCTGACCTACAACATCTGACTGAATGTCGTTGAATCTGAGTAGAAAGGTTTAGGCTTATTTCATTAATAATAAATTTTAATGTAATTACATATTAAGCTATTGCACAGCTTCTATCGCGGGTCTTGAGCGTGGAGACCGAATCCAGAAATTCCGTAACGAAAATAATCTAACACCCCCCACTCCGACCGGCATAGCGATTTTTAGTAACGCCGATACCACCAATGCCACCTAGAGGCGAGTTGCTGAACTAAAGAGAAAAGCGTGATATTAAAAAAGTCATTAAAAGTTCTGCTATCATCTATAGATGGCAAAACTAAAAATGCTATGCAATAGCTTTACCGCGGCAGTCTCCGAGTGCCACACGTCTTTTTTTAAATTTATTATGTGGTGAGTGGTAATGTTGACGTCGACGTGGAATGTTAGCCATAGTGAATTATGCCTCTTAGTAACAGACTGTCATATATATATAAAAACTTCACATGGATTGCAGGTTAGTTAGCGAGGCGTTATCTAGTAGTATTGTTCAAAGATTCTTCTTGAGATGTGTCTACATTATAATTAATAACCAACAACATGTGAATAATTCACGTGTGCTATTCTCAAACCGTGCTAGAATAATTAATGGATTGCAACTCTAAAAATAACTTATCGCGTTCGAAACACAGGTGCAGAATACTGGTCCATGGTCTAGTGCAAACATTTAGGCGTCCAACTGACTTGTTACAATATTATGTTAGTTAATATTCTGTAACACAACCGAAAAATCGCACCCGTGTTACGTCAAGAATATCAACAGATAATTACTAGAAGCTAGTATAACACTTGTCTATTGTGCCACTCTCCTAATAGCCTAATGCATCACATTGCTTATCACAATATTTCAATTAAAGCTAAGAAAAATAACTAATAGTCTTCTTCTAGAAATTCTTCTATGATGGATAATATATTTTCTGGTGCGTTCAGATGCACGTGGTGCGTGCCTTCGACCTCTTCGAAACGAATATCCGCTGTCTGCTTCAGCTTGTCGATAACAGACAAGTAGTAATCGAGCCTCTCCCATCTCTGCCCTGGAATAGCTCTGATATTCAGAACCTTGCACTTGATCTTGACAGCGTACTCCAAAGCAGTTTCCAACGACATCATCGCCAGCCCGGCTACTTTTAGCCTCGGATCTCTCTTGAAGTAGTATCCTTTTTTCTTCATGTGAACCGGCGTCGGCGCCATGCCCCTCTTCATGAGAACTTTGCAGTTGTCCCTCGAAACTGAGCCCTTATACGCATCGCAGACTATATCGATCATCTCCTCATACTCATAACACGGTATTTTGTCCTCAGGTAAATTTTCATACTCCAAAAGCTTTTCTATAAACATGGCTGTCGATTTCACCATATGTTCTGGTGGTCTGACTGCAGGACTCGCGATATCCACGCAGATAATCTTATCAACATCGTCAGGGAACGATGCCGCATACATGAAGCTTAGTGCCCCGCCGAGAGAATGTCCCATCAAGGAGATCTTCTTCCAATTAAAATGTTTTGCGATTCTACGCAATAGGGCGATGCCGTCCCAAAACACGTAATATATCATGCCGGTAGGATAGTGCGACGAAAGTCCATGTCCGGGCAAGTCGATGCAAAGCACCGAAGTGGTGGCTGGTAGCAGTGGTATGAGATTGTCCCACGTACCGGCGTTGTCTTGCCAGCCGTGGATAGCGATCAATGGCTGCTTGTTCCGTGGGCCCCACCAGCGGCCAGCGACGTGGCCCCACGGCACTGGGATCTCAATCTCTTCCACCGTCACGCCAGCTGGCAACTCTTCAGCAATTTGATGCCCGTTCACCTTGCTTGCCATTTCGTATTAATTACTGGAACTTATATAAATTGATCGCTTTTCGCTATTTCATGCTAGAGATAAAATCTAGCAAATGTTTAATTGATATTTTTTCAATAACATATATTGAGAAACAATTATGCACAGATCAATAAATTCTATATTTTTTATTTACAATTAATTATCATTGCCCTGCAATGAACTTCGTCTCTAAACACTACTTTAAAAAAAATCCAATAGCCTATGGGGTTAGAGTGACAGCAATATAGACTGTGAATTTACTAGCTATTGATTAGATTACATGTGAAGTCGAGATCTACGTCACTAATGGTTACATGAGAAATTAACATTAAACACGTTTCAATTACACAACACGCAATTCAACTGAACCGTAAAGTATACACATAACTCTAGCTCCTCGCTCGTCAAAGCTAAAACAGCTGACAGTGACAGCTGCCAACTTCCCACGTTAGACGTCATTCGTCAATGCTGTCAATGTTAATTTATGCTATTAAACAATTGAACATGTAGAAAGAAACAAATAAACTAACTTGTTTATTATTGCGGGGAATCCGAAATAACTAAAATCATCTTTATCAACAGTGATGTCTTATATGCTTGTCTCGGAACTCAGCAAAACTTGATAGTAGTTATGTAGTAACTCCAATGTTGAAGGAAAATCCAGATGGCGCTGCAATCGAGGGATACACACAGGTCAGTCCAATCAGTTTTGTTGACATTTTGTAATGTCATGGTTCTCATGTCTATTTTGCATTGTTTGGAGTAATACACGGGAATTTAAGTCGTGAAATGATAATTAATTAAAACATGACGAAGCCCTGTGTCGTACCGAACTGTAAGACTGGTTCTAGAAGTCTTAAAACTAAGCGATCTGTTTTTAAAGTCCCATCGAATAGCGAACGGCTCAAAGAGTGGCAAAGTGCTATCCCCAACAAACAATTGACTTCTTCACATTTTGTGTGTGAAAACCATTTCGAAGAACAATATATCCTAAGAAAGTACATCAGGCATGACACAAACGGTAGAGTTATGGCAGAGGTGGGTTTTGTTTTTTTTCAGTCATAACAAGTAGTAGTATCAGTGTTGAGTACAGGAAAGAATAATATGCATGATTGTTTTATATATAACATGTTGTCTATGATACTTTTCGCAATAGAGGTAATAGGACCTGGCCAGGTTCGCCCTGGTGAGTACCACCACCACATCTATATCAGATGTATAGCAACTTACGAGTTTGAAGGGCGTGGGTGGCAGAATGCACTCAAGAGTGCGCTGTTACTGACCTCAAACAGGACTATACTTATGTAGGAAGCCACCTACAAGTGATCTAGATTGACAACTACAAGGGTATCAGTATCACTTTAACTTCATTGATGGGCATCATCCTTAGCTACTTACATTTCATTAAAAAAAACCTAATGAGGTTCCTATGTTTTCCAGGTTGTGTACAAACATCCTCGGTTAACAGAGACAGCAATTCCAACTATATTTGACGAGTTGAAAGAAAAATCTGTTGTAAAATGCAATGTCTCAATCAAAATTGAGCCAACAGATGATTGTATCAATGGTTCAACAGATATTCATTATAGTGGGAATTGTGTCGGCATATCTCCAGGGCATGATTCTTTTATAGAAAGTGCGGTGAAGAGTGAAGTCTTATCCCCAATTGATATTGACACAGAAATCCATTCAAATGATGTATCAATGTATTCAGCTGTAAAAGGTATGTAAAATATGATGGGCTGTTTTTTCTCTGTTTTGTATTTGTTTATTTGAAATGTTTCTTTTTCAAAAACAGCGGATCCTCATTGGTCCCACTCAATTAATGATACACCAGTACATGGAACGGAGATTCTCATAACAAATATCACAGGCAATGTTGATCTATCGCCTGACCGGGGTGTTGAAGACATAAAAGTTGATTTATCACCAGCCACTAGTCTTAATACAACAAGTGCAGATTCTGAGGACGGCGTGGATTTTATCGGGAGTCTACCAGAGCCTTGGGTTGTTAGTCAACTATCCTCAAACCCAGATCAGCGCCTTGTATTTTTGTATCCTGAAATTATCCAGAAATGCGGGATGGAAATTCCTATAACGGCCAAGATTGTAACAGTTGATAGGCAAAAAAATATACGATATTTTGTCCATGGGAAACTCGTAGACAACGATCAAGTGGATCTTCGCCAAAAATTGGATTCCCTGACCGATCTTCCTGATATTTTATTCAAGTTTCAACATATGAAGTTGTGTTGCGGTCTAGGTGAAATAGATACACATTTTTTACCAACAGAGAACACCTTCAAGAACTACACCGATCAATGGCATCACAAGAAATGCTCTCTGCTCTGGAAGCACCGAAGGTGCGAGAATTGTTACAAACTACGAAAAATTGTTTTGCGAAGAATAAAAAGAACCAAAAATCTGCTTTCTCGCTGTCGAATCCCTCGCTTATCGAATCCTCTCGCCGACCAAAAAATGGAGATTATTAATGATAAACTGAAATGTGAGAGACGCGCGAGAGACCGAGTAATGTGTCAACTTTCGATACTGCAAAATTCCTTGAAAGCTCATCAACTGCAAATCGCTGCAATGAAAGATGGCACTCTAGAAGAGAGATGCTCCAAGTTGTCGGTGCCAGAGGCTCATATAACAGCAATGAAAGAAATAATCGCAGTTGCATCTAGTAAAAACTCCAATGGTAGAAGGTATTGCGAGGATTGGATTATGATGTGCATGTCAATGAACAAAAGGAAACCTAGGTATTATGAGTTTTTAAGGAAAAACAACGTTATGCCGCTGCCGTCAAAGCGAACGCTCGAAACTTATTTTTCGCTCAACAATACCAAGTGCGGGTTTGACGCAAACATTACTTATATGCTTAACAATAGCGTTGGTGCAAAAACACCAATAGAACGGCGTGCCGTTTGTTCGAAGAATCTTAAAAATACCGATGTTGGATTAACGGAGTGTGGTGACAATGGACCGCAATCTTCGAACCTACAAGAACAAGCAAATTATAGCCTAGTCATGACATCAGTGTATGTAAGACCGACATCTATGCCATTGAAACATCGAATCTTAAGAGATTTTTCAGTCTAAGGACAGATACAAATAATCTTTGTCAATAGTGTTAAAACAACAAGAAATATTGTCACGGATTTTATGACGTATTTAATAATCTGTGACATAACAGCCACAGATGTAATATGTATTACTTAATGAATCGATACTAGTTAGCTTTTACCTACGACTTCGTCCGCGTAAAATAAAAATAAAAAATTCACTAGAAGCTGTTTTAGCATAAACAGATGATTACAGAATTAAGCTAGGTCTATAATAACCGAGCAATTCCCCGGTTTATAACGTAAAATACATCGTTCTTATGTATCTTTAATAGCGTTCTCTAGAAGAAGCCGGTCTGTGGTACATGAGGTCGCGGCTTAGATACATACATATTTTCTAATTTGTTTCGTGTCCTGTAAATCTAACAACTGTTAGAACTTTCATATTTGTCTGGATCGGTACCACTGTGACAGATAATTATGTCGTGAAATATTAGTATAGGCAACGTTTGGTGTAAGGATATGATTGTACCGTATTGTGTATATGACATTCGATATTTATTTTCAGATGTGTTATAATACCTCTTTCGAGAACTTGACTACAGATGAAATTACACTGCAAGCTCATGTGCTACTTCGTAATATAAAAAAATGTGCTTATGGTTGTGTACACACGTATGTTTTAAAGCACGTCTTGTCCACTTCAGTGTTTCCACCATACATCAGTCTGAACATTGTATGGCGGCCATTTTTAAAAAGAAACTGACCAAAATTACTCCGATTGCTCTAGGCATTACCAGACGTTAATGGCCTTGATTTTGCAAAGCGCTAGCAAGCTATTTTGTAAGGGAAAGTTAACTCGAGCTGCACTGGAGAATAACACCAACACACACACAACACACAAGGTACACAAGTTATGTGCTAGTCAGATATATGAATATATGCATATATGAGCAATCAGGGGATGTACAGCTGGCTCAGAAAACTAAGTCCTAGAGTTTAATATTTTAATATATCAAATCTGAAAGTAAACTTTTTCATCTGACTATCTATTTATTCTAGTCTTAAAACGGCTAGACGAGTATTAACAGTATGTATACAGTAAAAAAGTTAAACAGCTCCTTATTATAATTTTATGAAATGCTACTTTTGACGACTAAGCTGGTCGCATGTATCCTGTGTGTGCCAGCAGCCACACATTTCAAGCTGAAACACGACTCTTATGAGCTATTTCACAGCAGAAGTAGGTGTGGTGGTGGTACTCATCTGGGCGAATCTGAATAGATTCTACCACCGATACTAGTGACATGTGTTTAAGTTTGAAGTGTGTTTGGGCTGTGAAGCGCAGGAGACGTGAGATGACCTACTTCGATATTAGCAGTAGTATCGCAGCTGTGGCCGAGATTATACAGGACAAAAGGTTTGAAGGCGGTTACGGGTGTTATGGGTTGCAGTGATCACTTAACGTCGGGTGAACTGCATGCCTTATTTCTCTCATTAAAAAAAATACAGTCTTCGGGTCGGCATTATTCAAGTTTTCTGGGAAAAAATGTAGATTAGAGCAAAGTTGTGTTTCAATTTGGAGTGTATGGGTCCTGGCATGCGGAGGGTTCAAAAAGCGGCCGCCTTTACACTGAAGCAATATATCTGTGATCGACCTCGATCGGGACAATGAGTTTGTATTAGCCAGTTACGGTGATTTCTTGACAATCGAAATACATGCTCGTCTACTAAATTCATTTTCAAAATAAATAGTTTAACTACGTCACTGTGTGGTAATGGTAAATTCATTTTAAAAAGCCCTAAATAATTTTAAAATGCAGGCATGAGGAGTTCCCGACAAATTCTTCAAGTGCAGTATTAAAATGCGCATCATCAACATTTTTATTTTTATTTATTATATGGTGTATATTTTAAAACCATGAAACTATGAAGTTATGCTGAACGACAGTACTATGTATAATAGATGAATTACGTATAACCGCAATATAGACTTGCGGAGTTCGGAAACTGTATATATTTCAGGTCAGTAATTTTTTATCTGTGTGAACACGCAGTTGAAGTTTCTCGTAAAATACAATTATTAAAATACGCGCCATCAACATTGTAATGTAAATAAGGTAAAATGAATAAACAATGAAGGTAGGCTGTATAGCAATATGCCGAAGGCGTAAAAAATTTACAAAGAAAAGTCAGCCGTAAATAGCTTATTTTATTGTAGCAATGAAAGCATAATATAGGTATTTGTTTGATATGAAAATGTTTTAAAAAATAGCATGTAACTATGTTATTTTTGGAAAATACTGCTTACTTTTGGAGTAATAATAATTAATATCAGTTCAGTAGTTCCAGTTCCAATTTCAGGTAATCTTCATTCCTACTTCACTCAATTATGAGTTGGTTTTTGGAAAGATTTAAAATATAATAAACATCTACAGGCCTAATTTCTTTGCAATATGTTCAGCCATTTAGCTCTAAGCTTGGATTAGTTAAATATATGTTAATTTAAAAGAAAAAAAAAATATTGCAAAATTAGAGGAAGGAAAAGCAGAAGCGTCCCAAAAATAGGCAAACATTTTAGAATATTACCTGTAAAATATAATTAAGAAGTTTTCGCTTCAGTACACTCAAAATAATTAAATTCCGAGGTTAATACCTTCAGGCGCTCTAATACTTGTATTAACTCGATTATTAAGTTGTCATATTATAATTCATGTAATAAGTTATATTTTTTATCTTCTAGTCAGTTGTATGAAAAGCTGTAACATATATGACAAAATATCTAATTACAACGTGTATTTGTTTTTAAAGCGATGACGAAATGTGAAATATAGTAAGTAATATGAATATTTATATATGATGACTTCGATGATATTTAATTTATACTTCTACACATTCTACTTCAAATCTCATAAAGAAAACTGCAATATTCAATGGAACTCCGTTTATTTCACCATTTTTACCTGTTATTCAATTCCTATCTTTAATTAATATAAAACGATATTAAAGATGCGTAGATATATAGAAGATAGACATACACTTTATAGTACACCAACATAGTGTGTCATATTGAAGCAGAAGTGCAGAAAATAAAAGTTGATTTTTTTATTATAGGTAGATACTTTTTACCAACAACGAAACGCAAAAAATTTACATCTTACCTTAAATAAATTAAATTAATTTTAAGAACTCTTTTATAATAGGAGCTATATTTTCAGGTGTATTCAAATGCACGTGATGTGTGCCTTTAGCTTCCTCGTACTGTAGCTCCGTTGTCTGTTTCAGTTTCTCAATAACTTTCATGTAGTCGCTTAGTCTTAGATTCTGCCTATAAAGAGCTCTAATATTCAAAACCTTACACTTAATCTTCGATGCGTATTCTAAGGCAGTTTCTATAGACATCACTGCCAGAATAGCTTCTTTCAGCCGGAAATCTCTCTTGAGGTAGTATCCCTTCTTATTCATATTTGTCGACGCCGGAGCCATGCCCCTCTTCATCAGCACTTTGCAGTCATTCCTTGATATTGAGCCCTCGTATGTTTCGCACACTAAGTTGATCATCTGGTCATATTCTAGGCATGGAATTTTCTCCTTACTTAGGTTTTCATACTCCAAAATTTTATCTATTGCTAAACCAGTTTCTTCGACAACATTTAATGGGACTAGATCTGCAGGACTAGCGACATCTATGCAGATAAGTTTATCAACATCATCAGGAAATGAAGCTGCGTACATGAACGTCAACGATCCGCCGAGGGAATGTCCCATTAGGGTGACTTTCTGCCATTTAAAATGTTTTATGATCCTTCGCAATATAGAGATACCATCCCAAAACACGTAATAGGTCATTCCCGCGGGATAGTGTGAAGATAGTCCATGGCCAGGCATATCAATGCAAAAAATAGAGGTGGATGCTGGAAGAAGTGGTATAAGGTTATCCCACGCACCAGCGTTTTCTTGCCAACCGTGAACAGCGATTATGGGCTGCTTGTTCCGCGGGCCCCACCAGCGGCCAGCGAGATGACCCCATGGTACAGGGATCTCAATCTCTTCAACTGTCATTCCAGCGGGTAACACTAAAATAGGAGACAAAACAGAACTTATTTTGATTTCTTTAACAGAGATCATCGCTAAGTTGGTAATCTTTCGTACGTTGGTAAACGCATTTGGAAAAAGTCTAAGGTTATTTTGTGTTCATAAACTTCATCGACGTTGTTCCTGGAAAAAGTGATTATTATTTCATCTAGTACGCAAATAAGCTTAAAAAACGTTTCATTTTTCAATAATCTAATATTTAGCTATATAAAAATATTTAAATTTCAACGAAACAATATCAAAAATCGCAATTCAAATATTTATTGCATAAATTATGATTAATGGCTGACGACCTCCGTGGCGCAGACGGTGATGAGCCCCTTTGCGAAACGTGAGGTCGCTGGTTCGATTCCCACGGGAAGACGATTTTTTTAAAATTTGTTTCGTGTCTAGAATAACCTTACGGATGATAGAACATGAATATATTCAACTGAGTCGGTACCGCCGTCACACCTATTTGTGCCGTGGAACAGTAGTGTTCGCACTACTTTTGTTTCGGTGTAAGGGTGTGATAGCCAGTATACGCCGAACACGAGGCATTCGATCTATGTCCTCAAGGGTAGCACCGCATCTGTGATTACAGATGTTATGGGCTGCAGTAGCTACTTACGAGCACCAGCATAGAAATCAATCAGCACTTAAACTAACTTATGGGAAAAATATAAAATGGTAGTAGGATTCACCTTCAGGAATGAGATGCTTGTTCATCATGCCTGCCATTGCGTATTTAGTATTCACTGGAACTTAGCTCAATAGATACACTATTTTAATGTTATATTAGAATCAAATTTACTTTTAGGATCTCTTGCTAGGTACCTACAATACTATAACAATCTTCTTTTGAAATTTACACTACGAAAATTAGCTCGTTAATAAATCCTACCAATTCGTGTGCGCTTAAAACAAAATCCGGTATAAACTGAGAATATTTTCGAGGATATATTATTAATATAGTCCAAATTCACATCACACGAAAGGAACATAAATCATGTTTAGCTAATTAAATAATATTACAATAATAAATTATATTAATCAATGTCAAAATTTCAATTAGAAATGCCATTTGTATGAATATATCGTGTGATTTTCTGTATCAGAGGTGACTACAATAATAATATGCTTCAATAACTAGCGACATGTGAGTTACGAAGTTTTATTAGGTATTCATTTAAAACAAAGATATTATAGAAAAGGTTAGATTGTTCCGTTGGCGTGGGAAAATTTTCAATGTCGTAATTCCATTTAATCTGACATGGATCATATTGATTGCTTCTCAATGTTATTTACACGCAGCACCTCTGGCGTACGTGAAACTGTAAGAGTTGACCATATAGTTGATATGTGATATTCCAAAAACAGACGCGTGAACGAGAAGCCAGGTTATTTGGCCCCAGGTTGGAAAGCCAGCTTTCCACCAACTAAATAACCTTTCGCGTTACAATAGAAACTACTATACATCGGTGGAAGATAACGGATCAGCGCTATGGAAATTACGCGAAGAGAGGTCCACGAGAAGGGGGATCGGATGCAGCGATGGCTGAACGCGCACGATTTAAGTGGTGTTAAGGCTAAGGGCAAACTGCTGCGCCCTGACGGTCTCACAAAAGATTTCATACATGTTTACTACACATTTATTACTCTACCACTACTATTTAGAGTTATATTCACCAATAACAAAACATCAAAAATGTTGTGTGGTTTGTATTTTACTTCTGAAAGATGATATATGCACATATAAAATACATTAAAAATAGTGTAAATCATTTGTACAATGGGCGGCCGTATCGCTAATAGTGATTTATTTTAGGCGACTTTATAGTGGAGCGAAACATTCACGTAATAGATATAAAAGTGAATCAATATTTATAAATCAACTGCAACCTTCTGGAGCGATCAGAATAGTGGTTTTGGAGTCTTCTATCATTACTTACATTACGTGAAACTTTCACATGCGACTGGGTGGGAATTGCCGTCTCCCCTAGTACCATGAAACAGTAGCGTTCGCCCTTCTTGTGTTCCGATATAAGTCCAGTATATGCAGAATATGAGTCATTAGTTTTAGGCGGGATTCTTTCGAGTGCCATGTTTGGAGTTGCGTTGGTGTTATTTAATTAGTTTACGTTGTCTTTAGTGTGATAAGTGGTGATGATTATCATATTAAGTGATTG
>DWIE01000555.1:0-14230 GCA_018248235.1 Choaspes benjaminii | reverse complement strand
TTTTCAATTTCTCCTGGCAACTTTTTCTAGGTACCGAAAAAACTTTATTTGAATCTGACGTAGCGCGAAATTTTCTGCGAACTTTTTTTAATCTCTCACCTCGCGCGTGGCAAAATCAATTACATACACCGCCAGCGTCAACGCGTATTTGTGACTGCGAACGCCACTAGCAGCGGACGCTGATACCCAACGGCGCCCGGTGGGGTGCGTGGTGATTGTACAACTCGATAATGTTGCCGTGGGAGATAGACTCAAGAATCACCGAACACATCTCTCCGATTAGATTCCTACCTGCGTTCACAATGAAATCTGTGAGAAAAAACAATTGACACCCGGTGCATTCGAAAGTCCCATTACGTGCTATCGCAGTTTATCGTTTTATTTCTCTGAGCAAATTGACCTCGTAGCTAGCAGAAATATGTTAAGTAGACAAATATCTATTAATTTCTATCGAGTTAAATCTGTTACTACCTATATAGTAGGTATCTGTTACTGACTATGCTTGTAAAAGTAATGACAATGATTAAAATGGACTTATCATTTATTCCACTTGACGTGATGATGGATTATGAATCTGAATATTATTATAAAATATAAAATGAATAGTTTAATCAAATGTTTCTTTCACTTCATCTCTCTCTGTATGTTTTATTATTCTCTTTCTATCAAAATAGGTAGTGGGCAAACAGTAAAATTTGATTTTGTAGTGATTTCAATTACTATCTAATAATAGGGGGTCTAGGTAGATCTAGGAAGCAATTCTCCGTCAATTTCCTAATATCCTAACCAAAATGCGATTATAAGTCTGTTTCTTTGATTGTTTGGTACGCTTTCACACCTTAACTAAGTATTTAACTTCATCATGAAAATTTGTATAGACGCTGTCAGGGGTAGAATAAATTACATAGACTTTTATTCTAGAAAAAAACAGACAGAAGCAACAGCAACGTAGATAGCTTCTAATAAGGTCAAAGTTTTCCATACTTCACTTCTAAAATTTTGCATATGTGTAAAACTTACAACGATCATTATATGACAAAAATTTACAATTTATTATCGCTAATCTGTCTTATCGCTTCTATCATAATTGATCACTTTAAAAATCTCTTTTGTATAAATAATTTATTTTAATTACTGAAATCTAATAAAGTATCTTTATTATTATTTCTTTTTGTGGTTTTGTTACCTAGGTACCGGAATAAATTATCTACTTACATTCCGTATATCTCTTTGATATCTTGGTAAGTACATAATGGTAATATCCATAACGGACTTTATTTAACGTCGTGAAAGAAGAATACTGTTTTGTTATTTTGGAGCAACAAACTGAGTCAGTTATCTGAGAATTTGTTTTACACAGTAGACCTTATCACTGTCTAGAACGATGAAATTTGTGACGGCCGTAGACGCAGAATAAAGTTACATCACGCGTATGAAAAAATATAGTTATTTAGTACTATTTATACTTATGGTTATGCTTATATAATTTTTCGCATTTACAGTATTTTCATATTTCATTTACTATGCACCGAGGCCTTTCTATCAAACAGCCATACATACAAAAATGTTATTTTTAATTTTTTTGCATCCACAAGCAAGTAATTTGGATAATTATTCAAATTATAGACGTAATTGGAATGGCACTAGTAAATGGTACAAATGATTAAATAAATTTGAACTGAAATACCCATGATTGAGAGTCTTGATTATATGCTTGTTATTATGAAAATAATTACGATTAACTAGTCTTATAGTAGCAGACATATAAGGTACTATTGCCGCATATAATAGCTGTAGGATTCGTACAAACCACCGCACGTTTCTAAAACCTTCTCACTGCCAACAACCATTTTGTCATCATTCCCTTTATTAGTAATATTATGATTTGTTTTGATTCCAAAGTACATTAAGCAGACCATGCCATTGAGGGTTTTGGCGGGATGTTATGTTCGGAGTTGCATTGTTATTAATATAGTTTACACTGTCTTAAGTGTGATAAGTGGTGATAAATATCGTATTAAATGATTGTCATAGTTGATTAATGATTATAACCGCAAGATAGACTAGCGCAGTGCAGATGTGTACATTTTTCAGGTCTCCCTTGCTTAATGAATTTCCAAATGTCAGAGCTGGCAGTTGAAGTTCCTCGTGGTATACTTCAAGCATAATATTAAAATGTACATCAGCAACATTGTAATATTGAAAGTTTAAAATTAAGACACAATGAAGATAGGCTGAAGGCAATACGCTGAAGCCATATAACTTTTAATGAAAAAATAAATGACAGTGACAGTGTATCGTATGACATTCGTTGCTTCGTCAATTTCTGCTGAAAAAAGGGTAGCTACTTAATTCTCTTATAAGAAGTTATAGTAAGTTTCAGAAAATAGTTTAAAATCTTATATAAAGTTAATAATATTCTTCTATTTCATCCAGGCTGCTGAAAATGTCTCATTTTAAATTAGTGTCATCGACTAAAGCATCTGATGTCATACCGGTCAAAAAATATGTGTCCGAAAAAACTGGCCTCACTGTTATTATAGCTAACGTCGAGGGTCCGCTGGTGAACGGCTTCTTTTGTCTTGCAACGGAAGCGCATGACGATGACGGACTGCCACATACGTTGGAGCATCTCATATTTCTGGGATCGAAGCGGTATCCTTACAAGGGGATATTGGATTTGCTGGCGAACCGCTGCATGGCGCACGGGACCAACGCGTGGACAGACACAGACCACACTTGCTATACCATATACACGGCGGGAGACGCCGGCATGCTCACCCTGCTGCCGATCTACCTCGACCACATCCTGAACCCCATGCTCACTGACCAAGGGTTTATCACTGAAGTGCATCACATCAACGGCAATGGAGAGGATGCTGGTGTTGTGTACTGTGAGATGCAAGGCAGTGAAAACACAGCTTTCAGCATATGTAATTTGAAACTTAATAAAGCCATGTATCCTGATAGTGGGTATTCTGCTCAAACAGGTGGTATAATGGAAAATCTTCGAACCTCCACCAACAATATAAAAGTACGCGACTACCACAAGAAGTTCTACAGAGCAGAGAACCTAACGATCATCCTGACCGGCCAGATTGAAGCGGAGGATGTCTTCAATGCATTACAGACAGTAGAGGATGACATTGTTACAAAGCGTGCGGAAGAATCCCAAGAAGAGTGGGTAAAACCATGGCAGACAATACCCCCTCCACCGCAATATGGAGAATTGAAGGTACAATGGCCAGCTGATACTGAGGACTGCGGGCAGGTGGTGCTGGGCTGGCGCGGGCCGCTGCTGGCGGCGGCGGCGGGGCTGCGCGAGCTGACGGCGTGCGCCGTGCTGCTGCGCTACGCGTGCGACACGCCCGTCGCGCCGCTGCAGCGCGCGCTCGTCGAGCGGGAGGACGCGCTCGCGGGGGACGTATCATACAACATAACGGAGAACATTGCGCCGTTGATCAAGATAGAGCTGGAAAACGTGCCAGTGGACAAACTAGATGCCGCGAGAACGGCCGCTCTGGAGTGCCTGCGGGACGTGCGAGAGGGCACAGATCCGCTGCAGCTGAGTCGGCTGCAGCGACTCGTACGGAAGCAGCTGAGGGAGTCCCTCGCCAGTCTGGAGTCCGACCCGCACCATGCGGTCGCGTTCCGCTGCATTGGGGATGTCCTCTATTCGCAGAACGAGTTGGACTTTGTGTCGCGCATGAACCCCCAACAAGTGCTGCATGAGCTCTTGGAGGTTGACGAGGAGTACTGGCTTGGCTTGCTGAAGAAGTACTTCACTGATGACTTGATCATCATCATGGGCTCGCCTAGTATTGAACTGCAAGCAAAGATGGCAGAAGAGGAGAAAGCTAGAATAGAAGAGCAGAGGACCCAACTCGGCGAGAACGGTCTCTCTGAGAAGGAGAAGCAGTTGGAACAAGCTGTGGAGTTTAATGAGCGACCCCCTCCTCCAGGCACGTTGGCCGCGGTGGCGGTGCCGTCCTGCGACAACTTCAAATACCACAACATCACCAATTGGGACACCAACTCCCGGCCCTGCCCCCACTTCGACCTCAAGCAGATACCGCTCTACACTAGAGCGCACAGCCTCAACACTAACTTTGTTTATATCACCTTGCTCTTCGATACCACGTCAGAAGACCAGAGCACCCGTAAATGGCTACCCATATACTTGAACGGGCTGGCGGAATGCCCCGTGCGCCGGGACGGCACTCTCATACCGCACGAGGATGTGATATCCAACACTGAGCAGATCACAGTCAAGTTCTGCAGTAACATCGGGTTCGGCAGACCAGGGAACTTCTCTGTGGGACAGTATGGCAACTTTGTGCAAGTTGAGACAAGTTGTGAGCCTGAAGATTACATTCAAGTGGTGAATCACCTGTATGAGGTGTTGTATGCAGCTGAAATAACAAAAGAAAGACTGCTGGTGTTTGCACAGCGTTTATTTAATGATGTCGCCCAGGTGCGCAGAAGCGGCCACAAAATGGTATCCGATACGCTGCGTGACTTACTTTACAGCAAGGACAGCAATGTTCACTGGTGTTCTGTGCTGAGGCAGCAGAAGTTCCTGAAGGAACTAATAGAGCAGCTAAACGCCGGCGGCGACTCCGCTGAGAAGGCTCTTACCGAAGCCAGGAAAGCCTTCAAGAACATCACTCGGTACCCCTGGCTCCATATTGCCACTAACTTTGAGAAATATAAGCTCAGCACCGAGCCATGGAAGCAGTTCGCGCGAGAGAACGAGATAACACCTAGAGAGCCGCGGCTGTACCAAGACGCGCAGCTGGTGGCGCGCGCGCGCGGCGGCGGCTTCGTGGTGGGCGTGGGCGGCGTGGAGTCCAGCTACGCCATGCGGCTGGCGCCGGGCCCGCCCCCCGGCGCGCCCGCGGACGCGGCGCCGCTGCTCGTCGCCCTCAACTACTTTACGCAGCTTGAGGGTCCGATGTGGCGACTGATCCGTGGCTGTGGGCTTTCATACGGCTACGGCGTGCGGTCCGCGGCGAACGAAGCCAGCCTCATATTCTCGCTCTACCGCGCCACCAACACGCTTTCTGCGTACACCAAGGCTAAGTCCATTGTGGAAGAATATTTAGCTGACGCCAAGTTCGACGAGGACCTTTTCCAGTCCGCGAAAAGCACTGCCCTCTTCGAAGTGGTCGAAAACGAGAAGTGTCCCGCTGACGTCGTCCAAGAATCATTGATCAATTATGTGAGACAAGTCAGCGAAAACTATAACAGGGAGCTAGTGTGCGCCCTGGCGGCGGTGGAGGCGCGCGCGGCGGCGGGCGCGGCGGCGCGCTGGCTGCCCGCGCTGTTCGCGGCCGACGCGGGCGCGCTGGCCGTCGCGTGCCACCCCGCCAAGGTCAGCGACATGCAGGCCGCCTTCCAGAAAATAAACATCAAGTTGGATGCATTCGAATCTATGGAAGCCTCGCATTTTAATAATTAAGAAAAAATTATAATCATAATTTTGCATTTAAAATGTGTTTTTTTAATTCGCTAATTATTATGAACCCGACTTTGTCAATAAGCAATGTAAACAGTATAATGTAAATAAATATATTAAGCTATCACTGCTTGGCTGTGCCCTAAGTATTTTATAAATGCATGTTAATTTACAAAATCCACTTTTTACAATTTTTAATAAAGACTCTTTTTACATAAATTTGTTTTTTAATGATTTTAATGTGCAATCGTAAAATAAAAAACCGGAATATTTTCGATGATTTATTATAATCACCAGTAGTTACTTAAAGATATTGTCTATACAAAAAAATATAACTTAAATTTAGTCAGATATTTAGTGAACATCATATAAATCATCTCACAACCGCTGCAACACCTCTATTATAATTATATTTTAAACCCATGAATATAATCTAATGTTTTATAACATTATGTTACCCAGTTAACAAAAACATAGCATAGAATGTGCTTCTTCCTTTTTCCAAATACAATTTTGTTAATAATCCGAATATCTGGAACAAAACATTATTCCAGTGACTTTTGTTTCCAAAAAAAAAGTAGACTCTAAATCTGGTATTAAATACCTATAATATTATTCAACATTATTTCATATTTTATTGATTTCAATCATGTTGGTCACAATTCATAATTTCCATAACATATTTTGCATATCAAGTTATAATGAGCTCTGCTACATTTTATGCCAAATAAATATAGAAATAATTTATTTCTATGTTAATTATTTTAATATCCATTGTATTATTTATTTATAGAGTGACAATATTTCATCAATATTACTGTTATTACAGATTACAAAAATAAGACTGGCCTACTGCGCCGAATTTAAGTTTGTTAGCATCAAAAAAATCTCATAAATTAGGAAAATCTGTACATAAAGAACATCTCATCATTTGATATTTATAAAGTGTGAGATGCGTCGGCGCGTTCCTCATTCATGGTTATGTTAAAGACGAATTTATGAAAGTTAACGCTCACATACTAATAGGCCATATTAACCTTTATAATAATAGTTATGCCATTTTTGCAGGCAAGGAATTATAATTATATTAAAATTACTGTATATGTTAGTTGCCAATATAACAATTAGGGCTACATTGTACATGCAGAAATATATTTACAAATAAACGACATTATAATCACTATGCATATTTTATACACACTCCAGTGCATTTAACAAGCACCAACATAGTTATATGAAGTACATATCATAGGTTGCATGTGCAGCATATACCATATAAACCCATGATACATACCTATATGTCCACAAATTATTTTCTACTCAGGTTTAAGCTTTTTTGTGCAATGACTGGGCAAATGCAATTATAACCGAATGTAAACATTGTTGTAGTCATGTTGTTTGAAGAAGATAAAAACAATAATACTTTAAATATATTCAGTTTTAATTGTATTGAATGTTTCATTGCACAAAATTCTTACACTCATCTTACAGAGAACTGTTAAAATAAATAATATTATCCATCACTTTCCATAGCTGGTTCTTTGACTCTGGTTTTATATATAATTAATTAAAGAAAGTAAAGCTTTTACTCATATTTGTATTTTATGTGCACCCATAAAATATTATGTTACGCAATTCTTAGTACTTGCTATGAATAAACTTAATCATCTCCGTACGTAAATACGTTTTATATACGAAAATATATTAACATTTTGCAAAATTGTTATATTTTAATATTTTGAACCAGCATTATAGTAATGGGCTATATTTATTTTCTTCAGTATTTTTAAAACATTAGAAATATCGTAAATTGTTGTACTATTGAAATAAACGCTTGGGGAACTCGGTAAATATTAGTTTAATAGAAAATGTAAATGAATTTTAATTACGCCAGCGCTATAAATACCTTTCCTTTGAAATTAGCTAGCCATAAACGATAATCATCATAGTATAGGATAACTAATTAGTGTTTTTGTAAAATATTAATTCATATTATTATATCCGTAACTGGATTAACAATATTTAATCTCTATGGGCATAAAACGTTTGAATAGACTTCTTATTGAAGTGACACTAATCTTTAAAACTACGTAATAATACAAGAGGCGGCCCCATTTTCTTTACCTAATCCGTCCGTCATTCGACGTACTAACGAACAACGTCACCTTGCACCACGACCATCTTAAACAGTTCATCAAACATTTAGAAATGTCAAATCCGAATAAACAACTCTCAAAGGAGTATCTAATACTCTCTCACCAATATTCCGAGTCAACTTGGGGCTCGTTCATAATGTATAGGTACAATAATCAATGTTCATACCGTCAGGTTGATACCCTTGGCCTAGTGGTTTAAAGTTATTTTCCTTAAAAATAGCTAGCATACTAGGTGTTAACAAATTAAATAAAAGTACATTACATATTGGCAACTATTACGATGACGTAGGAATAGATTATAAATAATAAAGCAAACGTTATGGTATTCATTATAAATACAATTTACTAAATAGCTCTACAAGCCTAATATATGGATGACCATATAAAACCACATCGCCCGATTCAGTTGACAAAACCAGATATATGTAATCGTCAGTTTTATTAGGATGTTTAACTTTGGTTAGTCTAGATCCATATTAAACATACTCTATGTTTGAATAGGCGCATAATTTTCATGTTGCAGCTGTGGTGACATTTGCGTAAGCAAACAATTATTGCACTGTTTGTATCACCAACTTTTAAATTACAAATTATAATTTTCGATTTCATCTGTTATTATACAAAAATACAGCATTGATGAGTATAAAAATACATTTTTCAGATACAATTATATTCTATGATTTTAAAGTAGTATTTTACTGATTCCTGTGTGTTTGGCCATTGTCTCACATGGCGTCAAACCATATAAACCCTTACAAGTATGTAATACTTTATAACTACTTTGCTTCTTATTGCATATAATTTTATGACTAATAGTCAATTTTGAAAAGAAATGTCATTTATCAAATCACTTCAGTTATTCCGTTTGATGTGACAACACAATAATGTAGGTGTACCTGTTGAGCGTACATATAAGGGACGCTCCTGGAGCGTTGTTTTGAACGAAATTATACTATATACAATGTGGTGCGGATAACCAAATCTTTTCACAAATTGTCTACAAGCTGGTTATTTGTTGTCGCTAAATTATATCCACACTAATGTGTTCGCCTCAGTTCATTAAAAATATGCCCGGCATGTGATCAGAGGCGTAGCGATGTTACGTAAGTTGACAAAGAATGGGACATCTGATTAATACGGCATAAATAGATACTCTGCCAGTAACGTAAGTATTCTTAACCCATATTCAAATCGTCAATAAAATATTGCATTTTGCACGAGCACTTAGAGAGTGAAAAGGGGCTATAGCAGCTTATACCATCGGACGATAGAAGGGTGGTAGAAATCCGTTAGAAGATCCTTGCAACTTATTGTGTTATGAATACGCAGGGCAACAAGTCTCTCGTAATCGTTATTTACATTAGGTTCAAACATTTTATTACTTGAAACTGCTGACTGCAAAATTACAGAACACACCTCCTCTTCTTAGGCAGTCGCAATCGCTTAGTCCCAAACTTCACAAGGTTCAGATCGGGAACACGGGTTTTATTATTCCACAACGTCACTGTTAACCGTTCAGGCGTCCCGGGGGCGGGGCCTACAGGATGGAGTTGGCGTCGATGGGCGGCGCGTGGTTGCGCAGCGCGTCGCGGATGTAGCCGCCCACGCTGCCCTCGGCCACCAGGTGGAACAGGAACAGGTGCTCGAAGGACTTGAGCGAGATGGAGCGCAGCGCGGGCAGCCGCAGCAGCAGCGCCGCGAAGCGGCCCTCCTCGCCGCCGTGCGAGCGCCGGCAGTACTCGTCCAGGCACGAGAACATCTTTTCTCGTAAAACGTCGACCTCTTGTCTGTTTTTCAGTCCCTTTACATCTGGGTTGAGCAGGATGATGGCCTTGAGCGCGACGTACTCGGCCTGGTCCATGCGCAGCGTGCGCATCTTCAGCGACAGCTCCGAGAGCACGCGGTCGAAGATCTGCCCCACGCCCGCCTGCAGCGCGGAGTTGCGGTGCAGCGTCATGCCAGGCATAAGACACATCAGTTGTGGCGGCGCAGCGGTTCGCGTGCCGTCCATGTTTTCTCTGTCGTCTTCCAGGTACTGAAACATGATGATCATTAATTAGTATTAAATATTAATCCAACATTATAATAACATAATCGGTGGTAGAATCTAGCCAGATTCACCCGGGTGAATACCACCACCGTACCAATTTCAGCTGTGAAATAGCTCTTATGGGTTGTGTTTCAGCTTGAAGGGTATGGCAGCCGGCACGCACAGGATAAATGAGGCGAAGAACTTAGCCCTCAAGAGTCGCAATGCACTTGTGACCGACTAAGAACAGATCAATAGGTCTGTATTGCTTCGGTTACAGGTGTCATGGGCTGTAGTAGTCATTTACCATCAGATGAACTGCATGCCCATTTGCTACTCTAATTTTCACAAAAAGAAAGCATTGTTACGTATTGTGGCATAGTGATTAGAGGCCCCAGGTGGGAATTGCCGATTATATTTTCGGGTTGCATAATATCATTTTTATTCATCATATAATCACTATTTGTTTCCCGTTTGATATCATTACGGGTTTGATTAATCGTATTTTCTACCAGAATGTACATTTGGTACAGAATTAGTACGTGCGAATATTCTATACGCAAAATTGCGTATGCAAACGGCGTGCTGTACGCAATACGCGTACGCGTTAATTACGTTTCGGTATTTTTCAGAGGGTACCGATAAAAATATTTGGAACAATTGAGTGTTTATATATTGTTGAAAGAGATTTTTATATTTAATTTTACAGTACACTTTTGTAATGTATAATAAAAAATAATATGAATAAATTATGCTCTGAATGCTTTACAAATGGGCTCGATAAAGATCTAGTGCTAGATCATATTGATATTCTTGGATTTACTACTTTATTTATTGAGTATATTCATTAGAAATATTTTAATCGTAGTGTTTTCATTTCAAATTATGGTATATGTGGACGATCATTAATTTATATAATTAAATACTAATGATTAAGCCTTCTAACACAGCAATATTATGCTCATAGAGTAAATAATAAAACAAATGCGTACAAAATTGTTCCATATATCAATGTACCATTTATGTAATCTGCAATATATTACGGATATGATAACGTACGCCTGTAGAAATGTCGTAAATAGGTTGATATATTGAACATTTTGCTTGGTAATAAATTTAAATATTGAATACCAGACCCAGTGCGTTCAACACGAATGTAGTTTGATAATAGGCTTCCGAGTTAAATTAAATTTTATCAAGTATTCCCTAGCCATGGTTGGGTTTCTAGTGTGAGATAAAATCATTTTTTTTTTATAATTTTCCCTTTCGTTTTTAACATTCCATTTTTTTAATGTTGACATACCATAGATTACTAACTTGAATGGTAGCTGTACCAAAAATAACTGAGATTACTTGTCTATATTTATTTCTATTATTTCCACGAGATTTTGTTGCTTTGACTTAAATTAATTTTCAATTTGTATTCATAATAAAATACAACAATAACATAAATTTTATAACTATATTTTCAGATGAATTTTAAAGGTACTTAAAATGTGTATTAAGCTTTTATTTCTCGTAAATTTATGTATATACATATATTAAAATATGTAAAATATGGATTTAATAAACTTATTATATGTAGATTAAAAAATAAATTATGGAAACTTAAAAAAAAATATCTGTATTCATTTGAATGGACTAAGATAATATGGCATGCAGCCAAAAGTTAAATTTTTCTGCTATTGTTAATATTTAAGTGGAGTTGAAAGTGTTTCATTTTTGATTCACTATGCATTTAAGGGTTAAAAATATGTATTTAAACATTTTACTAGAAATACATCCTTAATAGACATTTTAAGTTCCTTTAGAATGTATCTAAAAATGTTAATAGTTATATAATTTATGTACTTGTTAACATTGATAATTAAAAAACGGTTTAATATAGTATAATATACATTGCAGATTATATATTTTTGCATTTATAGATCCTTTAGAATCAAAACACAAGTTGTCCCAACTAGAAGCCCAGCCATGCTATAATTAATAGGTGATTTTAGACAAATTATTAATAATGTGTTTTATTTTAGTTGTGAAATCGTTGCAAACAATTTTAGTGTTTAATTATGTCCATCGGTTTTGTGATTATACTTTTTGGTGCTGTCTTTGTGTGTGTAGAAAAGCAGATTACTAATATCCACTGCCATTCACTGGCATGCCAAGCTAGAAAGCTACGAGCACATACATTTGCTACAAAAATAAGTATAATTTGTGGAAAAAATAATGGGATTATTAAACAGCATCTTTCGCCCTCGCACACTGGCATCACCTTCTTGTAATCGATACAAACTGTCGACTTGTGTTACATCAGGGCTGTGATCCTATTTAAGTTGTATTCACAACAATCTCTTGTCTACGTACGCTTGATTCATCCAAATGGGACGTGAAACACTCTCATTGTGTTATGAAATGTGTTATCAAAAAAATGAGATGTAGCGTAAAGATTATTGAAATAACAGTATGTTTAATTCCATTATTTTTTTGCATGAGTTGTACCAATCTGTTGTCGAATCTGCGTTTTTATAAACACGCCTGTACGTTTTGACGTATAATATTTTGCATTGATGTGCATTTTTATGTCAGCGGACCATAGACTACGAATTGTCGTCCTTAATCTATGGCCCGATGACTATTTTATCTATGTTTTGTAAATAGGTTTCGCTCTCGTATCAAGATCTAATGGGTGTTAAAAAAATTAAATGACGATGTATTTTAACGTTAATAGACGTTAATTCAATTAAACAAATATACTCTTTTTAAATTGTTTTTATTTTATAAATCAACATCTATAAAATTAAGCATTTGATATACCGAGTAACAAAATTTAATTGATTTCGAAATATGCATATTTTATGACATTTTTAATCTATAAGAGTTGTCATAATTATGAAATTTCTTTGGTCTAATTGCCCAATTAAATTATGTTTATATTTTCTATATTAATAATAAAAAAGTAATTGTTTCAATTTATTATAGATTACCACGTTTTTCTTGTTCCAGCTCTATCGATTCGAATAGAGTCTTGAAGTTGCCGGCACCGAAGCCATTATGGTTCCTCCTCTGTATCACCTCCAAGAAGAGGGTAGGTCTGTCTTGAGTGTTCTTAGTGAAGATTTGGAGCAAGTAGCCGTCGTCGTCATAATCTATGAGTATATTGAGCCGCTCCAAAACATCTATGCTCTCGGCGACACGGACTTTGCTGAGCTTCAATCGTTCTCGGATGATGGTATAGTATTTAGACGGGATTGTGAGGAATTCCACGCCGCGGGATCGAAGGTTCTCGATAGCTGTGATTATATCATTAGTATTGATAGCGATGTGCTGCACGCCGGCGCCGCCATGGTACTCCACGTACTCCTGGATTTGACTTTTCCTCTTGCCAGCCGCGGGCTCGTTGATTGGCATTTTCACCGTCTCCTCCCAGTTCGCCATCACCACGGACCGCAGCGCCGAGTATTCCGTGCACACTTGATTGTCGTCCACAGACCAGAATCTGTGGAACTGCAAGCAGCGCTCGTACCACGAAGCTGCCTCCTCCATACCATTGTCGGGCTGATTCCCCACCACGTGGTCTATGAAATCTATTGCTACCTTAGGCAAGTATTTATTTATTGGGTCTTTGTTCAGCAACTGGAATCCTGGCAAGAAGTCGCCTTTGTATTTCGATCTGTCAATTAGAGTGTGAGTGGCGTTTCCGTACGTCTTCACAGTAGCCATCCTCACGACCCCATGTTCGTCCGTCTCCTCCCATAGATCCCGGACTACCACAGCGCCCTGCCGCTTCGCGTACGCCAGTATGTAGTCCAAGTTTTCCACTTGGAACGCGACGTCTTTGACAAAGTCCCCATGGAGCCCAACCTGATTGCTCAGTTCAGTTTCCACTGGTTCGTACTGGGCTTCAAACACGAAGATAATTTTGTTAAGCCTTACAGCATGCGCAGATATCTTCCTAGATCCAGTCTCCAGTCCTTTGTACGCCAGCTGCTCGAATCCGAACCTCGAGATATAGTAACTGGCAGCTTGTTTTGCATTTGACACCCAGAATGTGAGATGGTCGAATGCAAGGAACTTCCCATCCTCAGGTTTCTTGCCCTTATCCGTGTAAGTCGTCATTTTGCAAGCAACACCCGTTCTCCAAGAAACAAGAACGAATCTAAACTTATCAGAAAGGATCGACTTTGCTAATGGTTTATTAGGTAAGGACTGAAACGGGAATCCTTTTGAAGTGTTTTATATCAGGACGAAGCTTCACGTTTAGCTGATATAAAGCAAGTCATGGTTAGGCAGCGTTCACACGAGACTTTTGCACGGTTAGCAGTTGTGGCCGTTAACTTTAAACGCTTACAACAATGTCACGTCTGGCTGATCACTCCGCTCGCCACAAAAGAACAGTGAAGCTGGAGTGTTTTGGCGGGAATCTTCCGAGTGCCATGTTCGGAGTTACGTTGGTGTTATTTAATTAGTTTACGTTGTCTTTAATGTGATAAGTGGTGATGATTATTATATTAATTGATTGTGTAGTGGGCTAATTATGTGTAACCGCAACATAGACACCTGCGCGGTGCGAAAACTGGATCTCCCTAGCCC
>DWIE01000554.1:0-14237 GCA_018248235.1 Choaspes benjaminii | reverse complement strand
CTGGACCCCGTATAGCGACTTCTGCACGCCCTGCAAAGTCAACTTCGACGTGATACTCAAGTTCGAAACTCTTGATGAAGACCAAAGGTTCCTCATCCAAATGGCTCATCTCCAGGATGTCATCAAGCCGGAGTGGCGCAACAGCGGCAAGGGTACCAACACGTTGCATAACATCAACCATCTGTACTCGAGGCTAAAGAAATCGCAGCTCGACGGTCTCTACAATTTATATAAATATGACTTCCAACTCTTCAATTACACAATCGACAATTACTACGCAATAATTCAAGATAGAGACAAAAGTCTCGGGTGAGCTACACGTATTGCATTTTGATATTCATTGCGAGCGTCATCCATAATAATCGTGAAAGTCGAAGGGTGATGTATGGTGAAAAACAATTCATGGTTGGAAAGACTGATTGCTGTACGATCAATGACAAGGTTATTGATTCGGAGGGAGTGTACAAATAGCGTTAAAGACAATTTAGATCTGATAAAACGTGGCAGTGAAGGATACTATGCTATGACTACATACCTGGTATTACAAAATCACGTCTAACTACTGGATATGAATAATATTTGCGCATGTTTGTCATAAACGCAATAGTTGACAAGGAGTAAAGATGTTATCTTGTTGTTTTTAGTAATGGATATCATGATATCCCTCATATGTAGAATTAATAACGTTAACAGCTGTGTTTGTATGGAATTATTTGGGATGAATTGGTTTTGGAGATTAATGGTACACCAGACTTACGTGGATTTCTGCGACAGGAAAGAAAATATAAAATTATCATTACGAGGTCCCCCGGTGGTCGAAATTCGACCTTTTGTTTAATAACAAAAGACTATATCTACATATTATTCAAATATGTGTGCGTGTCACACGCGCTGTGTAATGATTTGTTCAACAATTAAATGTATTTCTAGTGCTTATTATATAAAAATATTAGTTCTCTGCACTCCTTCTCCAAATGTAACTGGGCCAAATATTACACTCCTATGTCTGCTATTTTTTTTTAAACAAAGTAGTACAAAGTTTTCGCTTCACGTATTAATATATGATCATTATTAAAGTAATTATAGAGGCGTAAAATGAGAGAACTGTGCGCAAATTCCTGTGTAATAGGTCAGTACACTACAAGTATACATCGCGGATATTGGCATACCTACTATTATTGAAGGCTCTTTTGCCATTCTCCAGTAAGAGCCTTACCAATATGTTATCCGAACGTCCTCTCGTGAATCTACATCGCACTGTACCACAACATGGTAGCATAACGTGTACCTTATTCGAATTTTATCTACAGTTAATACATAATTTCGAACATGGTCACCAACAATATAATTTTAAACTTGTCAAACATTTATATGTTCGTTTTTAATCCCAAACATCTTCAACGAAAATCCTGTCCAATTAAGATTGGATTAGAAAACTCTTCAATTAGCGGCATTAGGTGTGAATTCTTAAACACTTAATCTACTGTCTATAGCGGCAATTATACGACAGTACTTTATGATACGCCACGATATCCGCTATTCTAGCGAGCTCCTAAGCCAAGGTCCGCACCTCTCAAGAGAGGTGTCCTTAGGCTAGGTTGTCCCTTGTAGTTTTCCATGCATACTTGTACTCCAATTTAACGTCATTGTCCAAGACCCTACGTCTGGCTCAGCACTCCGCTCGCCAGAAAAGGTCGGTGCCGCTGTGTAAAGACTAGTAGGACCAACAGCACTTATCTTTTCGAAAAAAAATTATACGCCATACGAATTCCAGTTGGATTTCTCAAGCTTAGCAAATATTCGTCATGAGAAGACATAAACAAATATCAAAATCATGAACAGAAATTTCTTCGGTCATTCGAAGATAATGTATTTAGTATATTTACTTATTTGCATTTCTAGTGTACCCACTATGTACATGATTTATAGATAGATTAATGTCCCTTGTTCTGTTTATTGTTGTTACGTATATGTCAAGTTATTTGGATATTGTAAATTAAATTAAATACATTTGTGTTTTATTTAGGAAACGTTTAATTGTTTACTCGTATATCATATGTTGATATTTAGTTGATTGTTGTTTGAATTGTATTTCATTCATTGTAAACTGTTAGTGCTTCCGTGTTAAGTAGACTTAAAGGAACAGCTTATGATAGCAGATGAAAGTAGATAAGTAACAGGAAAATATCATAGTGATGCAATAAAAATCCATCCACATTATAAAGTTAAGGTAGTTGAAATACATTTTATGTAAGAAGCTCAGTGTAAATAAGATCTCTTTGTCGTCATTCTTATTACGAAGTGTGTTATGTATATTTACTAATAAATATGACAGATGTCAGTCACACCTATTTATGCTGTGAAACAGTGGTGTTCGTTCTAATGTTTCGGTGTACGGGTGTGATAGCCAGCATATGAAAAACACGAGGCGTTTGATCTGTCTTCAGTAGTAGCACTGCATCTGTGATTACAGATGTCATGGGCTGCAGTAGCTACTCACCAGCAGGTGGACTGCAGGTCTGTGTGCTACTTCATAACATATAATAGTAATATAATAATAATAGTAAACTGTGAAGTCACGAAATATGTTGTACTGTGTCTAGTACGCGATTTTCGAATTGATAAGGGCCCACATTAAAACCACGAGAACAGTAGGTACAATATGCATAAATCGATTAATAAGGTATTCGAAAATACTGTGTAATTTTGGTTATTATTGTCGCAATGTTGGTTAAATTTCAAAAATTATTATTGGAAATGTAAATTTTATAGTTGACTACAATTTTTTTGTTATTTCATTATTAATTTTAATATAATTAATAATTTTAGTGGACTGATGTTTATTTTTTTTAATCCAAACATTATTCATACCTACAAGATTAGTGTCAAAAAATCAAATGTCAATTGTCAAATAAAACTGAATATTCTTTGTTAACAACGCTCTTAAGCTTATTAACCAATATAATGGTATAAATTTGTGTCAGTAAAAACCCAACTTCAATATCTAGTTTACACTGAGCTGTTATCTAAATTATCCACTTTATTAAAGTAATAAGTAATATGTCTTGGAAAATTCGTATTAAATAGAATCATTAGATATGAATATGGCAAAATTGAAGTATTTTTAATAAATATTTAATGCATTGTCTTTTTCATACAATATTATTGGTAATTAAAATATCATAGCATTAAATTTATCTGCTATAATTACATTATTTAAATTACATAGTAAAAAAAATAACGCAAATAAATGTTATAACGTTGTTCTGATATTTTCTTCAGAAAACATCTGGTATCATTTCCTTTCAGTGACTATAAGTACAAAATATTAAAACTTAGGAGACAACACTGATATTTTGTAGAACATTGGTCAGTGGATTTATTTATTTTAAGCGTATTAAAAATCGTGACATGGTTAATGTTGTTACTGCTCCTTATATTTTGGGTTTAATTGTTATACATAAATGGGAAATACATATTTTATTAATTGTAATTACTTTTTAAATGGTTATATTATCAATAGATTTTGTTTATGGTGTTTTTTTTTTGAATGTAGAACGTGTTTTTGTAAATACATTATTTGTTTTGTTAAGGGTACAAATTAATAATGTTATTAATTGTAATAATATGAAATTAAAACCATGTATTTAGGTTGGATACCTATTACATAAATATAATAGTTATGTTGTAAAAATAATTTCTAGTTGATTGTTTCTAGTTGGTATTGCCATTCTATTGAAGTTTTTTATTTTCTAAAAGTATTTGATTGTATCTAAATTCTGTAGAATATTGAAATTTATTATAATAAAATGACATAACTTTTTTATTGATAGATTTAGAACTTATATGTGTTACGGGTTTTCAAGTAGATTCATTGTTATAAACTTGCCAGAATTTAAATATCTGAAATCTAATTACTTCATTACAATGGACATGCAATAACTTCATTGTACATATCATCAAATATATTATTTACAGCTACGTTTATCGCTTCGTTAAGTTTTCTTGTAAGTTAAATGAACCGTAGTAAACATATTATTAAGAGAATGTCGAATATTTATGTTTCATTGTAAGTTTATTAGAGAAGAGCCTGATATTGCCTAGTCGTAGAATTAGCTATCAATTGTAGGTCGACATGAAGCGTAGATTTCTTTACATATTCCGGTGTCGTTTCGAACAACCGACTGTCTCTCGCTGTATTACCAACGTTCACACGGCTTTACTTAAGGCGAACAAACACCATTTATAAGCCTTAGTGGTAAAAAAACTAAGCCACGATTAAAATCAAGATAAAAATAAACGTCTAAATACCATTTACTAGGGTATCGTCATTTTTGCAACTTAATTTTGCCAAAAATGACATAATTTGTTACCCCTGCTACAAGAAATCGTTCGCCTACGCATTACTTCGTGGAAAGCCATCTATTCCACAAAACGTAATATTCACAGGAGCAAGCCGTTATTTTAAAGGAATATGTCGGTTTAATTGAATTTTTTTTAATGCATTTTCCAGTTGTACGGTTTCACTCACACGTATAATAAAGTCTAACGAACAAAGTGTTTTCCTTTATATTTATAGAATAAAATAAATTAAAATTTATAAATTGAGAAAGGCTACTACATAATAATGTATTATACAACATTTAATTTTAATATGAACTCTATACAACTATAGTATAGAGATTTCACCATAGGTTGATTGGTTGATAAAATGAAGGCATGACATTCATATGAGATCAATGTTTAGAGTTAGAAATGCTCTATGTATGAATCTAGAAATGTGCTCGAAGGATCAACGAGAAGCAAATAAAGATGCTAGTAAATAAAAAGTTTTTCGGCCTTTACGTAATATTGGTTTAATTGCTTAAAAATGTAACTATATCAATTCTGTACATTTATCTATGTTAATTAGCTTTGATTTTGAAGCGTAACATGAAATTTCGCATAAATATATGAAAAGAAAATTCTTTTAAAATGATTATTAATGCATTGTTTTGTCGCTTACTTGTAATAGAAGTATCAAAAACGTAGGTAGATAAACGCACTACGTATTAGGCGTTAGAAAATTGAGATAAAAACGTACCATTTGGTACATTCCTAGTGATTGTTACAAAATGTTTTCTCTTCCAACATTGAGCATAACGCAATTGTTATTCCAATGTTAGATTGCTTCTAGGTCGAGTTAAGGTAAAGTAAACAAATGTTTGTATAGTGTATATGGAACGAAAATTAGACCAAAAAGTTATGGCCTACGATAGTAACTGAAATGGTGCTATAGTGTTTTAGATTTTGATCTCATATCAGAATGTGAGACGGATGCAGTGCGCATGTGTCGCGTTGTTGCTATCATGTATTGTGTTATAGATTCCAAATATAAACAAATCGGTTGTGTTACATAATGTTGAAGAAATTTATTCTTAGTACTTATAGAAATAAATGATTGAATATTGCTGGATGTTTTATTTTACACGGCCTTCTATCGCGTTTGTTGTTATGAAGTAACAGATAGACTCTTGGTAAGCAGCTACTGCAGCCCATGACATCTGTAACCATAGATGCGGTGCCACTCTGAGGACAGATCGACGGCCTCATGTTGTGCGTATGCCAGCTATCTATCACCAGCCTTGTCACTCTTTAGTGCAACCTTTAGGAAAACTTTCACATAACCCACTCCTTTATTTACCCGAAGGTGTAGGCAGAGAACCATCACCCACGTTTCGCCAGTTGTGTTAAGGACCCATGGATGGACCCATAATAGGTGGCGAGGCTATTACCATTTACCGGGTACATTTCCAAACTCCGGGCTACTTGACAGAAAAAACCCGATGGCACTTTTCCCGACCCGGGATTCGAACCCAACCAACTGAGCTAAGAGGCAAAAAACTTTCAGACAAGTAAAATAAATTTTTTCTTGATTTATAAATCTTTATTACAACCAACTATTACTATTACAACATTTATTCTATGTATTTTGTACTAAATGCATGGGAAATTGTGGATGATAAATTTTCTTCTCTGTATCCTGGGTTTTATTTATTGCATGCCGCTTCTTCCTCTTTGGTATGTCTACAATATGTAGTGGCTCAGTAGTTATGACCACTGGTCGGACAGAGCCAAAGAAGTCAGTTATGGGCACCAGCCTGGGGTCTCGGTTGAACAAATCTCGCCGGACACCAACAGTAGATAAGCAAGCACTCTTGGGACATACTGCTAGAAATTCAGACATAGTCTTCTTGCTATTGGGATGGACATTTTCTAGGAACTCCAGCACATAGTAGGTGTACCGGTCTATGATGTAGACACCAATCGCCGAGTCCACATGGTGAGACAGTGAATCCTCTCCTACTAAGCTGCTTGCAGTGGCAAGTATGTTTGGGGAATAAAACTTCTCATACATGGAAGAAGCCTGACATGTGTCTATTATGAAAAATATTTCATTGTATCTTCTTTTTTGCCACATTTGCTCCAATGCATCAGCCAACTCTTGACTAGTGACTTCTTCAGAGTCTTGAAACTTCAAGAACCCATCACCTCCGTGACCTGTGAGGTAGATCAATATGTTGCTACCTTCGTCAGTAAGCAAGCGCTTAGAACGTGGAGTGTCTGGAGGCACCCTACCAGTCAAGAGGCGCACAAAGTTCTCAACTGATACTTCATAACCCCTATAGTCCACCTCAACATCATCACCATACACATTAATCTGTTCATGAGCATTGTTGAAGATCGTCGCCGGCCGCGGGTTCCTCGGGTTGCACGCCATGTCATCTGATATCATGAGGATGATCTGGCTGTCCGGTATACCCAGCCTCTTCACACTCCGGTATATGGACAACACATTCGCGACATGCCTATAGTTAAACCAAAAACGCGATGTGTCCACCAATACCGCCCAATTATTCGTGTGATTCGACTTCTGGAACTTCTCTGGTATTTCAAATCCAACGCTGCAAGAAACAATCAATCCTAACGCGATGATAACAATAATGTTGGTATAGATGACCATAATGATAAGAACTGTTAAACTCTGACAGACATTTGTTTTTACATTTGTAATTGAATTTACTACCCAACTTAATTAATAAATTCAAATTTAATCATTTAATATCTAAACCAATGACCCAATGCTTCAACTGTCACAGTCAGTGTCAGTAGTCAGTAGTTTTATTTACTGTCAGAATGTAAGTTGTAATTGAAGTGATTTAAGTACATCTACAGAAGATTCCGCTAGGTGTCCTATAAATTATTTATCTTTTCATTATATCAATTGATAATTATTTATGACCAATTTATGAATTTATGTAAGTATATGTACGCTATAATAATACTTAAAATATGTATAGTTACAAAGTCTTTGTTTATTGTAAGTGTATTTGGCTTACTTACGTATTATGAAATTATGAAGAAGGTTAATAACATTTTGAAAATTAATGAGATTTTTAAAATAATATATTGATAAAATTATTATTAATAGAGATGTTATAATGTATCAACGACAAGCAAGAGCGAGATATCAATGTCAAAAATTTGTGATATGTCAAAATTGACAATTATTAGAAATGGTTGTCAAGCTAACAACGTAAACAGAACATTTTAATAATTAAATTTAATTTTAAACATGGGGAGCCGCAATCCAAACACCTTAATGAGCGTTCCTGATGAACAATTTGATTATTTGTTTAAAATTGTGCTGATCGGTGATTGTGGGACCGGTAAAACGTGTATAGTGCAACGACTAAAATCCGGGAATTTCATAGAAAGACACGGAAACACGATAGGCGTAGACTTTTCAATGAAAACTTTGATAGTAGACGGGAAGAAGGTCAAGGTGAGTAATCTAATTATAATGTATGTAAATGCGTAGAACTGTTGACTTTACTGAAATCTAAAAGAAAAGCTTGCTGTAAGTAGGGATCATGGAATTCATTTGCTTGGTAGCTCATTAGTGATTACACCGATAATTTCCTTTGCATAACAGACTGCATAACTGAACTATTTTTGCATAACTAAATGTGGTGTTCCTTCCTGGTGCACCTTGTTAATTAAAACATTTTTATATAAGCTTTTTTTCATTGTCTGATATTGATATTTTATGCATTACAATACTTATTCTGATTTAAAATTGTCAGATCTTATATGTTCTGTATGTCTTTTTATTTTATACATCTGCTTCCTCTGCAATTTAAACAAATGAAAGCAGCGGAAACATTTTAAAACAAAAAAGAAATACCTCACAACTGTTTTTATCTGAATATGGAGACAAGAGTTAATAATATCTAAAAGAAATAGTATGTTACAATAAATGATGACATAATATGATTATTACAGAATTAGATCATGGTTTGTGACATTCATTTAATAATTTATTAATAGCCCATTTCCCATTTCCCCCTTTTTTCATTTAATCGTGTACTGTGTTGTGAAGTAATAAATGTATAATCATGTATATATGTATTTATAATACATGATTTTTCGCCAATTATTACAGCTGCAGATCTGGGATACAGCTGGACAGGAGCGGTTCAGAACAATAACGCAAAGTTACTATAGGTCTGCAAATGGTGTTATTATTGGTATGTTGTTTATATAAATAGGCTAAAACAAAATAGATTATGTCATTTTACTCCTGTGTTTGTCTATCAATATTGTTTGTTGTAAGCCATTGATGAGTTTTAGTATAGTTAATAAAAAATATAAGATAATCCAAAACAATTCAGTATCTTCTTTTCTGTTTTTAGACTGGTTGATTTTATTTTAGTATGGAAGTTATTGACAAACTTTAGTATTTTTATTAAAATTTGAATTGATTTATTATTAAAGAATTGATTGTCTATTCATATACTTACATAGTCATACTTTGCCCATTAATAGATTCAATTGAAGTGTTAAGTTGCTTGAGAATAATGTACTGTTTATAGTGTGGGTGGATTATAATTGCTGTATTGTATGAGTCATCTGTGTTCATGTTCATATTATAAATCATTTAAACAATGAAATGAGGACAAAGATGACAGCATTCAGATAATAGACTCAATTATAACCCAGATATAAAAAAATGTATATTTCATTTCACATTTAAAATCAACAACTTTAATGTAAAAAAATTTACCTTTCAGTGTATGATATAACGAAAAGGTCAACATTTTTATCGTTACAAAAATGGATAGAAGAAGTCCGTAGGTATACATCCTCCAACGTCATAGTTTCATTGATAGGTAACAAGTGTGATCTGACAGATCAGAGGGAGGTCGAATCAGATGAACCAAAGTCATTCTGCCGTTATGTCCCCGAGATTATGTTTGTTATGGAGACATCAGCAAAGGACAACACAAATGTAGAAGACACATTCCGTAGCTTGGCTACTGAGCTCAAGAGGCAACATGACAATAGCGAAGGTCCCCCAGCGGAATCTGACTCAGTTGTGCTGGGAGAGAGCCATTCAGTCAGTAGATGTCAACCATGCCGCTCGTCTTAGGTCAATACTCAGAACAATACATAAAGCCTTTGATATGTAAGTCAATTGTTCCTTTGGTTTTCATCTTGGATTACTTCAGTTTGCAACCTGATCACATGTTTATCAATAATTAAATGATAAACATCTTTCCTTGCTGATTTTCTAAATTTATGCCACTGTAGCAATGTTTAAACAATTATTATAATCAGCAATATCGGAGTGACCCATGATTTTGTCATTTCACTACACTTTTTGTATGTTATTAGCTATGAAATTTTTGTAAATATAGGTTCAATGTTTTAATGCCCTAAAATGTATGACCTATTATGGAGGGCTACCAAAAAGATCTTATGAAATTTTTATGTAATACTTCCTACATAATTTTGCTTGGGATCGAGTTTTAATCTTATACTATTGATTATGTGTGCGCACTATCTTATCGACAATAATTCACAATACGCAACTTCGCTCATTGTTGTTTTAATGCCTATATTGTACGACACGTAACGCCATCTCGTACATTAATTGGGTACCATATGATAAAATCGAAAGCAACAATACAAGTACCTCAAAGATCCATGAGATGGTTTATCAGGTTTTTTTAAATAGTTTTTGTGTAAAATCAAGTTCTTGACAAGCAAAACCTATTTACACAGTTTTATCAAAATGGTTAAAGGGGATTCTGAGATCCTCTAACTTATATACATTTAATATTTGTCAACGTGATTTACTTATAGAGTGCCTCGCAGTGTCGTGTAACTTATTCATTAGCCTTAAGATTGAAAATCGATTCTAATATGCAAAGTCGTCTTGTAGAAGTAGGTACATATTTCCTGTAAATATTACTTAATTTTAAAACGGTAGGTAATCTAGACGTTAAGTCTGGATGATATTTAATATCTGTAGAGGTGCTTTTTAACAACTGTGAAAGAATATAACGTCTAGTCTTTTGATTTTCGTCAACTTAATAAACAGATGAACACATGATTTCAATAATATAGGCTCAATTATCACAATAATTATTGAATTTATTCACATTTATTATTTATAATATTATTATACAATTTTCAGATGATGAATATAAGTTAGTTGAAATAGCCAATGAAATATTTTATAGTAATTTATATTGCTTTATTTTTCAATTATATGAACGTAAGAATACTTACAAGTTTTGAAAGATTGTTTTTCGCCACACGTTTTTTTACCGCAAATTTGTGTATTAGTTTGTGATTCCAGACTCAATTTAATTCCTTATAGATACTAAAATATTTACAATATAAAAAACTATGTATATAGCAATACATATACGTCAATCTAGTGGATAAGTTGGTGTAGATAATTGGCAATGCTCATAAAATATAGAGAAATAGACAAAATGTCATAAACATGTGTTAGTCTTTAAAATGAAATGTCTGACAACATCATTTATTTGTATTTTTTTCTGCACTGCTCACAAAAAAACCTAAAAATAATATCCCTGTAATTTGCTAAGCTTATATAAAAGATTTACAATCATTTATGAAATAAAGTTAAGTAACGTTGTTGTTTATATAATATACAAGTATATGTAACGAGCACATTGCCACGTCTTTGCTCGCGTCACACAAACTTTCATCCCCGTTTTCACCACCTAAAGGTTTGGAGTTCCAATAATCGTTCCTTTGTGGTCATCTAATATGTAATGGGAACCCGTATGTAAATGTCCATGGTTTTAGCTCTAATAGCTTGGGCTGTGCTTTGATTTGTCAGTCAGTTGTCTATTCATATATAATTTCAAAATAACATTTAATATAATTGCCTACTTTACCGTGTTTACTACAACATGAGAATTTGGAATTTGTATTTGACTTATATTTTATATCAGTGGGCACAATGGTATGTTGCTTAATATAAACAGATATATAATAAAAGAGTTAGAGATATATTTTTATTGAATTTTCATTATTGTGCTTTTGGGTGCATTTTTCTTATACATAGGTGCATTTATAGATTCCGAGATAGTTGTCTCATGTTGAGTTTTAATAGAAAAACGTAATTTTTCGTAAAAATCTCATAATTGTACTATATTGTATATATTTATTTGGTAATTGTTTGTTACTTCATATTTGTTTCCATGATTATAAATACCAAGAGACAGTTTACCGCAAACATTTTATTTTAACATAAAATAAAATATTTTTTTAAGTGTTATTTCGATTTATTTAACATGATTGTAACATTAATTTTAAATTTAATAAATGATATTTTATAAGCATAAGCATATAGACATATTTTTAAAAAGCTGTCATAGATTGCAGACTGATATAAAGAACATTTGCAAATAACGAAAAATACATTTGCTTCTAAATTAATTGTATTAAAAAAAAGGATAAAAAGTGCGCTTTGTTGTTAGTTTTATTATATTTACAAACGTTCTCAGATCTCCTATTTGTCTGTTATGTATTTCAAGAATACAGTCTGTGATGGCGTCAGAAAAAATCTTTTTTAATATTTAGGTATGGTAACCACCTTTGAACTAATATAATCGAGACTGATATAAGCCATACTTGTAATTATACTAAAGATTTTTCACTACATAACCCTTATTTAGAACACGAATACTTATACTTTTTTATTTTAATTATTTTTAGTATAAGAACAATGATTTTGATTATATTAAGTTATATGCATAAATAAGCCGATGACGACAATAAATTAAATAAAAAAAAATGTGTAAATTATAATTTTATGAACAAAAGTGTGTTTACGAGGAAAGAAAAAGTATCAATGTTTTAATGTTTGAGTATTTTACAATAACTGGGTTTATATAATTTGCAAAGAAATACCGAAAGGAAACGTGTTTCTACCTTTTTTGTCAACTTATCTCAAACTTTATGACTAGAATTATGAAGCCTACGTTTTTAAACGCAAAGTAAACTTGCACTATCCGTTTATTTATGTGTGTGACAAGAAATCTGTAAAAGAGGTTACATGAAAACTGAAATAAATACTGGACTAAAAATCCATGTTTTAAACTCCTGAAGTTCAGGGCGAATGACTATTTACAGTACCAGTGTATAACCAGTACATAAGTAAAAAAAGCAATTACGTTTTTGTAAAAAAAGAAGTTGAATTTTATGCGGTTATAAATATAAATTCTTTATAAATGTGTATTTTGCATTTTACCATACAAAATACAATAAAGCCAATGCTCTATTGATATATCTAAATATTTCAGTGTAAAATAAAAATTATTTGTATGTCACAATATTGATCTTATTTACTATAGTAGATTTAATGTAATAGTAAAATGTTATGTCGAATTTGTCAGAATCACCCAAAATATACATTGCAAGTGATATACACTTGGTATAACAATTAATTATATAATAACAATGTAATTTGGTGGTGTCTCTTGTGAAATACATTACCTTCAATATTGTCTCTAAATGAGTGCCTAGCTAAATTTAAATAGGTTTCCACGTATTTCATGGAAATCTAAATAGAAAAATATAAGTAGAATGAGTAGCAATGTGGGCATGATTAAAGTTTGTAATATATAGATAAATATTACCCATAAAGGGTAGCCTATGACGACCTCCGTGGTGTAGACGGTGGTGAGCCGCTACTATTTTTTTATTTGGTTTCGTGTCTGGAATAACCGAACGGGTGGTAGAACATAAAAATGTTCGACTGGGTCGGTACCACCGTCACACCTATTTGTGCCGTGAAACAATATTGTTCACAATACTTGTGTTTCGGTGTAACGGTGTGATAGCCAGCATACGCAGAGCACGAGGCATTCGATCGTTGTCCTCAAGGGTAGCACCGCATCTATGATTACAGATGTCATGGGATTACCAGCAGGTAGACTGCATGCCCATGTGGTACTTCGTAACATACAAAAAAGGATGAATTAAATGTTCTTAATAAATATAATGGTTTGTTAATTAAGTTCTAGACATGAATTTCGTCCATATACGTCGTTTGTTGATAACAAAACATAATCTTATGTTGGATAAGTCATCAAAGAATCTCCATAAATCTTTATGCGTAAATAATGTGATCTTGTGATAATTGGTATTATTTCAATAAGGTAATTTGTTAATACATAATACTAAATTATATAATACGGGTCAATGTGGGTAAAAAGAAACAGGGGTGAATGGAAACGCTTTCAGTAATGTCGTAAATACATTTGCTATGCCCGCTAAAATCATCCCTTTTGCGCTTTAAGTTGTCTTGAATCATTGAAATATGAGTACACATGTTTTGAAATTCAAATTTATGATGTTAAGCGTTTCCATTTACCCTTTTGTTGAACCAAATACTTTCATTTTCAATTAATTAATGACATAACCCAGTGGTGTAATAATTTTCATTTGTATAAAGTTAATAAAATCTGTTCATAAAATTTACTTTGACTTTTATTTTTATGACATGTATTTGACATTGAGTTTCTAGAAAAACGTAATTATACATAGTTAGTAAACTATCTGACGTCTAAGCCGGTTTGCGAAACATGAGGTCGCGGGTTCGATTCCTGCGGCGAGATGAATTTTCTAATTTGTTTTGTGTCTGGAATTACCTAACGGGTAGTAGGACATGAACATGTTCGACTGGGTCGGAACCATCGTCACACCTATTTGTGCCGTGAAACACCTGTGTTCGCACTACTTATGTTTCGTTGTAGGCTGAAATACTTAAAATATTATTATTAAACATACACTAGATGAACTGTATGACCGTTTATTATACTTATGACCCAAAAATACTTAAAAACAAAAAAATCATAAAGAAAATAGAA
>DWIE01000553.1:0-14243 GCA_018248235.1 Choaspes benjaminii | reverse complement strand
GATCCTAGGGCAAACAAACTAGTGTGCCAGTACCTATGACCTTTCTACTGCAGGGCAACACAGAAATATCGCACAGAAGCTAGATCCAACGCTTGTTTTAAGACCCTACGTTTACCTTTACAAAATCAATGTGATAATATTGTTATTACAATATTGATTAAATACATTAGTATCAACTAAAACTAATTTCAGATGTTAATATAGCTCAAGAATTTGAAATCTGGGTTTCAACGTAACTATGGTAAATATTTGCTTTTTCTTTTGACTTATTATCAAGTTAATAATATTTACATAAAGATCAGCACTGTGATTACTGTTATGGCCACTTCACATAGGTACAGTACCTTGTTAAATACGTATATTTGGTTATTAAGGTATCATTGTTTATCATTATAGCTTACTTATGATAATTCATAAAATATCACTTTCATAAAGCAACTGTTGGAACAAATTGTACCTATATGCGTGCTATAACAAACGAGCGCGCAGTTCTCTTGGTGTTAAGTGACCACTGTAGCCCATGACAACCATAATCGTCTCTAAACTGGCCCACGAGGCTAAGTTGCCTTATGTATCCTATGTATGCCGGCTCTTACACCCTTTCAATTGGTAGATAAATCATTACAATAACATTTGTGACGACCTCCGTGGCGCTGATGATTATGGGACGCTTTGCGAAACGTGGAGTCGTGGGTTCGATTCCAGCGGTGAGATGATTTTTTCTAATTCGTCTCGTGTCGTTTTCGTTTCTTAAGGTAATCTTTAATTTTTACATCATTAAATCATAAAATATATTCCGCATTTAATCTTTAGTACTAAAACCAAGCGTGACTGTGGAAGAAGGGGTTCGTTCGTTTCCCGTTTGGACAAAGTGCTATTAGGTTTTTCTTACTGGAAAAAAATCAGTAATAACCCGGATTTCGGAAATGTGTTCAGTACATAGCAATAGGATCGCCACCTATGGGACCTAAACATAACTAGCGAAACGTGATTGATGTTCACTTCTGCCTACACCTGCGGGTAAATATAGGCGTGAGTCATGTTGCTGAAGAAGCAATTAAATTGCAATCAATGAAAAACTGGAAGTTTCTTGAACTTGAATATTTCTAACTTGTTATTTAACTTGTTCGCACTTGACGAAGAATAAACGTAACATTTACGTAGGCAGTGAGAAGCCCCTCGTGGCGTTGTCGAGTGAGTTTTGGGCTAAAAATAGTCGAAATGTCACGAAATGTAACCTTAATTTACACATACCATTTGTTCTTCTAAATATAAATCAGTAATTACGTGAAATAAATGTCTGTGCCATTTATTAATGATCTTCATTATTCGAATGCCATAAATTATACTAATTTTGTTCAGCAAATGCATTCTTCCGGAACTAACGTAGACTACAATTAACCTCCATTGTATATGTTTCTAACAGACAAGTATGTGTCGGCCCCGTATTTAGGAAGATTGTAATTAAAAATAATCAAATTACCTATTATAATATTTTTTTATGAGAACCAAATTGGCTTGTGGACACTTCAAAAATATATTGTCTTCTATTACATAGTTACGTCTAAAAGTTATAAAAATAAAAAAGTTATCGTATCGCTGACTTAAAAAAGAACTCTGGTTTTCATAAATAGGCTAACATTAAACATAAAAAAATCAAATAATTATTATTTATCTCATTACTAATATTATGAAACACATTTTTATGTGATGTCTTAAGATTTTATAAGATTTCTTTATTTTTTTCCAAAATTAATCACTGCAAAAAACAATACAGAAAACTTAATCTATCGGTTCTCCGTAATACAAATTTCAAATTATCTGCTTATATAGTTACGTAACGTAATAGACTATTCTTCGATCAAAGCCATTTAAGCGAATAGGTTTAGACGAACCTGCAACGCTATTCAACAATCTCGAATGTACACAAACGTCAGCAATGATCATAACGCGTCCAGCATATTTGAGTTGGGCGTTCAACCAGCGAGCAAAAAGCCTTCGGCGCGGGTCAATAGCTAGACAAAGGCTGAGTGAGATTGTAGTAGTCTCCGATCGGCTCAAATACTTTACGGTGAGTTTATTAATTAAGGCGGCCGACCTTGCGGGCCGCACTTGCAAGGAGGTCGGACGGGCGCGTGCGAGGGAGACGCTCGCTCGTCATCCCGCTCGCACTCCCCCTCCCCGCCCTGGCACCCCTCTGCCCGTCTCCCCGTGCCGCATCCAACGACTGCCACCCGACAATCGTCTGACGACTCTGACGTCTCCCCATTGACCTTCCGTTATCTACACGGATTGTCGGCGAGCCGTCAACGGTTTTTGTCGCCGCACCAAATTAATAAACCTCCCAAATTACATATTCAATTTTTGTTTTTTTTACTAATTAAATTTATATAAGTATTTACAAATTAATTCACTAATTAAACATTTATAAAAGTTTTATACAATAATTTTATACACAATAAGATAAAAGCATTATTTAGTAATGTTTTATTTTTAATGCATCAAGGACAATACCAATTATAATATGTTCTATAATTGGCAAATTTACAGCAGCGGATACGTTAATGTTTATTCATGTCAATAAAAACAAATAAAATGTGGGGCTCGACAAAACGTAATGTCCGAAAGACCGTAATAAGTCTTTTAAAACATAATAACTTAAATAAATCAACGCGAAACTAATCAACAAAGAGCTTTAAAAGTCGCTCAGTCGCCGAACAATTATGGATGCTAAGAGGCGAATCTACAGTAAGCTTGTACACAATGACGTATCATACCAACACAAACACGCAGAGTAGCGGAGAGAACAATCACAGGAGAGCGCGAGCCCGGAGATCACTCGAAACCGCACCTTAAGCTCATTGTCAAACCGATTACAATAAACAAACAGGGACAGACGCGGTTGGAATCCTGTCAAACAGGCGAGTTCGAGCGTTGACTTATTATCGGTAGAGCATTTCTGTACCCAATACTACCAACCCAAAACAAACTCTATATCACTACTACAAAGTTTAATTTCGACCGTGGCGGAAGCGGCACAGGTAAAACACGGGCGCCGTCGCTTACTGCCCACACACACAAGCGCAGCTCAGTGCTGCCATAAATAAAAGATTCCTACAGAAACAATTGTTGCGTAGAGCGTGGAGGTGAGTTGAGGCCTCAGTGAATGTACATAGTCGACTAATCGCCGTCAGCCGATCGCGAAAGTAGGTGACCGCCCGTGATTGACGCTCTTGCGAAACCCGGTTCGATGACATTTAGACTAGATGGCCAATGCGCTAAACCCTCGACAATTATGAAATTATATTATTTGTTACTTTATTAACACCGGCCCGTTTTGTAACCGTGGCCGTTGAGCACTTGATCTAACCTCCATGTATTTTAACTCACCAATAAACTGATAACATTGTTTACTAACAATGAGCAAATAGTTATCTATGCCTTAACAATTTATCAACGATAATTAAATAACAATTAATACAGTTCATGCAATCGTGTTTTTAGATAGTATTCAAATTATGTTTACCTTTTCGAAATGTTTATCTACTTAATCCGAACTCCACGGAATCTCTGTTCTGAGATAACGCCGCTCTACTTAACCTCACCACACAGAGACGCGTAAACATGAAACAATACGGTACAGAGAGGCAAGGTTATTGGTGCGTTTGAAATCGTTAGTATCGCGGCATTTTGAGCTTTCTGTGAATGGATTAAGTCGCTTAGAGTGTTTCAAGCTTTCGGAGTTACGTGCTCGAGACCGTAGGCACGGCTACGTGCACTCACACTTAGGCAGCTACTCCGTACGACGGTACGAGCAGCCACACATAGACGCGGAGCATCTGCGTAGGTACGCGGTGACGTTAATGTGTGGGAATGTTAGGGAAATTTATACGCTGTTCATTTCGTTGAACGTCACACGCTCAACTGTAATTCACACATTTGTATCATTTCAAAAAATATGTGCTTCAGCTAGAAATTAGCATTTTATTTATATGATATTCCTTTAGCAGTTTTAGTCGTATTTACGGTGCCAAAATAAGAAAAGTTCAGAAGGTTGAATTTAACTGACAGATGTATTAAATTAATTCAATAAAACTCTAGAAATAAGCGAATTATTTACAAAACAGCTTTCATTACTTTACATCAAAAAATAAATTAATTGATTAAAGTGAAGAGATAAATCTCACGTAACATTAGTTTGATGCTCATTTCAAAAAGTATCGAGAGAGAAAAGAGAGTTATTCATAAATTCATAACAAATCGAAAGTTTAAGCAAATGAACACGAGTCGGCGGGTGCTTTCTAGAAATTATAATGTACATACGTATAGCGCGCATTCGGTGCGGTTTGATATCCATACGCATTAAGTGACCGGGCAGCTATTTTGTACTTAGTAGACCAAGCACGCCCACACCGGTGAATACACCGCTCCCAGAGCCACGAAAATGTGATGCGGTATATAGATGCACTCACTGTACACGGCGCACCGAAAGCACAAAAAACGAATTTACTTGCATTTTTGTTAATCATACCCTAATTTTTATCAATTTCATTATTTTACGATCTTATGAGAAAAACAAGTAATATTGAAAATCGTAATCGTAATTTTAGCTCAAATACAGCTTAATTTTGTATTTACCCAAAGCTGCAGGAAGAAATCAACATCGCCCACGTTTCGCCAGTTACGTTTAGGCACCATGTAAAAGTGGGGAGTCTATTTCTCCAGTCAAAAAGAACCCACTAGCCCCTTGCCTACTTACCTCATTTAAGTTATACACGTGCACTATCGACTGCACCCAGAAATTAATAACATGCCAGACAACCAACCTCCTAAAAAGCATGATAGATGGCGGAAACAAATTTCCTAGTAACATAAAGGTGAAAAATTTATATTATTATTCATAACCTTATTCTAATTTTTAATGACTATCCCACTTCTTCACCTTTCTTCCTTGCAATATACAATATGTTCGCGTATTTATTAATTCCTTAAAATTAACTAAGCAAATCAAAATCGTTGTATTAAAGTAAATATTAGTATTTTTACATTTATGTTTAAAAAATTAGTTATGAAGGTACACATATTACTCTACGATTTATTGATTACCCTGTTTCGTACCTCCTTGACATTTCACTTGATGCAACGCGCCAAGCGGGATGTTAATCGTAACAGCCAATGGGCGCCATTTTTATTACAAAACAACACCCACGAGCTATGCAACTGTGATATACTTGAGTAAATATCTACATTGCCACTCGAATTAATTGATTTTTATTTAAAATTTTACTTAGTAAATTTAAGTAACAATTATGATTTTTATTCCTTTTCATTACAGGTGACCAGATCTCATGAGTATTATAAAAGATAATTAATTTTCAATTTTTAATTATATAAATCGGCAATAATCTAATCTAATAATTTTGTAACTATAATCGATTGGTAATTCTATTTCCATCGATCTATAAATATTACTTAGCGAAGTATTTGAACATCAGCGTGACAAATCGAATGGAAATCACTTCAGCTGATAGTTCATACTTATTCAGTTTTTAAATAAACGGTATTGTAATTTGCTAGTACAATACATAATAGATAACAATAGGTGATTGAACTAATACAATTCAATGTAGTACGTACAGAATAGACAGGTTCTTTATCGGCAAGTAACTAACTGTAACTATGACAGCTGCACTCGATGTTTTTCGGCAAGTAACTAGAATTATGTCTTTGAGCCATAACACAATAACATGGAACGGCGCAAACTGTAAAAAATAACAAACTCCTAAACATCTCAAAACACAGCGCGCCGTACGCTATTTTCCAACAATCCGGCAGTGCATAGTGTTATTGTGTCTCCAGTCTAGAACGTTACAATTAGAATTCAATTCATTTAAAGCTATTAATATAATCATTGTTGTGATTATATCAAAGGACAAACTGTACAGATCGTTCAAAATGAGCAAGCTCGGACCAATATTACAAGCGGTCATTGCCCCTGACAAGTGCGAACTCGAAATTATTGCTCGTATTAAACTCGAAATGATTCGATTACCAGATTGCTTGTGATGAATATTCGGCACCTGTCAGTCGTGTTCTTTGTTTAAAATTCAAATTCACGCGATTCTATTTTTTTTGTGCCCGAAGTTAATTCTACGCCACTCGACACTCACGAAATTCGTTTGTTCTTGTCAGAATTCCACGAGGAGATAATGTAGTTACAGACATATTATTACAAAATAAATAAATACAACTACTTATCCAGCGATCTCTACACACTTTCGTAAGTTGTTGCGAGTTGTCAGGCCTCGCCGTTTACGTCATAATTTGATGTTAGTATTGTGATATTACACGTGATATGTCATACGTTCAAAGGTAAACCAACCACAATCGATGACATTCTCGCTATATATAATAATTTAAGTGTAAAACAATACTTAGATATTAAAAATATTAGAATTATTTATTTCAATTCAATGAAGATTTACTCCATCAAATTAAAACAGTAGGTAATCTTTTTATACTGTTAGTTCCAATCATAATTATTAATTATTCATTTTTCATAATAATTATGTGAATCTTACGTCCTTGTAAATTACAAATTAGAATTCAATCGGATATATCTGCCGTAGCGAAAGTGATAATACATTTTACTGGATACATCATTATAACAAAACCTATGTTGAACTCATTCAACACAAATTGGGGCACATTATTACAAATCGATCGGTCGCACACACATAAACAATCATTTATATTCATTGTACCTACCCGTTAAATTGGATTACTAAGTCAAGTGCGTCTTTTATACATAACATTAATGACATGATATAGGTATCTATCGTAATTCGAGAATTTTATAACAAAACTAGATAATAGGGTAACACCGCGACTTTGTTCGCGTGGAAAAATATTTTACCGGGAGCCGTTCAGTCGGTCTAAATGTTCGGTTGAACTTATTCCTCATTTTTTTCTTTAAACCAAACCTGTATTATGGCAAGTAAAACGTTTTTTTTCAAATCAACCCGTTTTTGAGTGTTAGCGAAACCAACGTACATAAATTAATGTATATATATTTTTTTATTCCTTCCAAGTTCATCTTCCTTTTTCCCTCGTGATCATAAAACATTATGTGCTGGCACTATTTTTTCAATATTAAAATACGCGTCCCTGTCCATTTTATATAGTCGCAATTTCTGTATATCCAGGTCTCTGATTTAGTTGCCTAAAAGAATTAGCTTACAGATATAAGGCCGGCTATTGTGACCTTGGTGTCCTATCTCAACTGTGTAACGTGTCACTATAGGTAAATAAAGAATTTTGTATTGTATTGTATAGAAGGTACAAACGAGTATTATAATTTGAAATTCGATTCGTGCCTCTCTTTTCTTGATTTTATGCAAATAGCTTACAGTTCAAGTAATAAATAAACACTATATTATCTATACAGTTACCTACAAATATTTAAATATTAAATATCGAGCAATTAAGCAGGCAGGTTGATCGTAAACAAAAACGATCAGTTTTTATGCTATGAGCCTACCGTCCACCGAGTACAAAAACAGCTACAGTAACTTACTCGTATAACATCTGTCAGAAACCTCTGCACTCTTACCACAAGTTTATATTATTTCGATGACCAATGAAGGCCTAGTGAAATTTTGCAAATTGTATTATTTTATGTTATGAAATAGCACACGTAGCAAGTAAAAAGTCGTATCGCCGCGGAAACCGAATCCGGGACCTCACGTTTCGAAAAGCGGCTCATCACATTTAACATTCTAATTGGCTTCCATCGACTATTTCAAAGAAGGAAATTCTTTCTAGAAGCACCAACACACATTTCGTATTATATACCTAAGACAACGTAAACTTTTTGTGCAAGCGGACAAGGTTTCTAGCTTAATACCTAGAAGTAGCCATCCAAGAAACATTGAACAATCGATCGTACAATTAGACCGAAGATATAGCTACTTCATTGTTATATTTATTCTTTAGCCGGAAATTACAAAAGGTTATCATTTACGTCCAATTTTTAAGGCAATAAAATCCTAAGCAACTTTGAATACAGTTTAAGTGCAATACAAAACCATGTTAAACTAAAAAATTATCAACGTTAAAAACACTTAGCTATTTTTATTGAATGATTTCCACAAACGAAGAAATCACGTTACTCCCAGTACATATGTCTGTGACACTGGTATCTATAAAAGTATCCTTTCTTCTAATGTCATTCAGCAAAATATTGAATGACATTATGCTAAAACAAAACAATGTAACAGGAAAAAAATGTAGTTTATTACTGATTCATCGTAGCATTTATGCATTCCAATGAAACCCCCAGGAAGTTAAGAACTGATAAAGACAAACCTAAACAGAAGAATTGTCTTTACATAGAGACATCCGATAAGATCCGATATTTAAACTTGTAGTTTGTAATAATAGTAATTGTATTATATCTAGTAATATGATTTATAAATAAATAGTGTACAGATATGGAGATATAAAAAATAACGAAGAAATTCTTAAAGTCTCAAACTACGTCGTTCTTCTACTAGGTACTTCTTATTTCTAACTGGTTCTATGTATATTTTATGACATGAAGTAGCACATGGGCTTGCAGTTCATGGTAAGTGGCTATTGTAGCCCATGACATCTATAATCACAGAGGCAGAGCTATTTTGAGGACATAGATCGATTGACTCGTTTCAGCATGCGCTCGATATCACACCCTTACACCGAATCACAAGTACTCCAAGACACAGATTGTTGTGACGGTGGTAGCGACCCAGTCGAACATGAAAGCTCTGCTATCCGTATAAATTAGAATAGAAAGTATAGTCAGAATAAAGCGTTAGCGCCTACATTGCAATAGTATAACCAAATGCAAAGAACGATTAGAACAAAAGAGATATTAATACGAGTATATCCATAGCTTGTTAAATATAATACGTGAGTGTCACAGAGGACATGCCGTCGTCACATAATCACAATGGTGGTTGTCGTCAGACGCGACCGAATTTTGAGGAAATTGTATTAAAATACTTAAGTATTAGTAATACAAACTGATATAGTCGAGTTTAACCCTGTACTGGGCTTTGCGTAATAGGGTCTAATATAAAATTATTACGTCTGTGTAATGTTGTCCATTCGGTGGTAGAATCGATCCAGTTTCGCACAGGAGAGTACCGCCACCGTCTATATTTCTGCTGTGAAGTAAATAGCTCTTATGAGTTGAGTTGCAGCTAGAAGGATCTCAGCCGACATCCACAGGATACATGAGGCGACCAACTAAGCTATCAAGAGTAGCAAATAGCGAATGTAATCATTAGTTCTATTATTATTAGAATAAATAATTACGCCAAAAATGGTTGTAAGGTTGAGCGCTCATCTTTAATACTCACACAATACCCGAATGGAAACATTACGTTACAAGTAAACAATCCTTCTGCACACGTAACTAGACTCGAGCATAAACAGGAAAAATTATTCATATTTAATTCCATCATTGCCGCACGTAGTACAAATCGTTGCAGAGATACCACAATAGGTGGATTACAGAGAAAAAAAACATAATTTTAAATTATAATTAACTTACGATGTTACTTGTAGAGTTTATGATAATAAGAAGTAGTTTCGCTACCTCCGCAAGGCCTCGCCGCGCGCGTCGCTCGTGACATCATGCGTCCGCGGCAGAGATTACAATCGAGACGATTTACATTATTGTCATATTGATTTACCGCTCCGTATACATATAGCTGTTACCGTTTCAGCGTGTTACGAATTAATTGGCCACCCATGTGCGAGTTGTCAGTACACTTTTTGACCACGGCCGCCCAAGTCATATAACGTCACACAGCTGAAAATTACTAGTTCAAGGATGCCGAAACTTCTGGGTCTACTTAATACCTCCAGATTTGTAAAGATATCAATAGTAACTGGCAGTAAACGCTGTACACGAGGCTTTCAAACTTAGTCTCCATCTTGGTATAGCCACTTAGTATTTTTGTAATGGAAATGAGAGTAGCAAGGCAGGTTTCACCTGGTGTTAGGTGATCACTATAGCCCATAACATCGGGAATTGACTTCAAACAGAAGTATTGTCCTGTTCGAAGACGTTTACACTTGCGTTACTACTTCTCAGGGCTAAGATGGTCGACTCAAACACAACTCTGGCGAGCTCCTTCACAGCCACATTTGTATGGACAAACAAGTATGTTTGCTGCTTCAGTAGATATAAACCTAATAAAATGTATATATCCATTGTATTCTGCAATAGGTCAATATTTATTTCGCTTTGCATATCTTATCTATTCAAGTTACATATGCATTTTCTAGTTAAGCAGATATGCTCATCACTTAATTAGAATGCACCACGTAATGACGTTGAAATCGCAACAATAAATCCAATTTTGTACACTCTGATATTTTGTCTGCACCTACAGCTCGTTCATGTGCAATAAATTATTTAAATAAAAATAAATTCTTCGTTAATTTGTCACAAGCATTTGTCACGTTGCAAATATATTTCTTGCACTAAGTGGTTAATTAGAAATCAGGTTAAGTACTCATTAGTTATTTATTTGACAAGAAAAACATTGGAATACAATACAGCCACTTGATGGCCGAGTGCGAGTAATTTAACGGGCAGACGGTTAGGTATGTCAACAATCGATTGTCATTTGAAACCAGTAGGTGACTACGTGATATGTCTCGACTTCGGCTTCTTATAAAACAGATTAAAGTTACGTTAACCGGTGGCTGTATAAGGGAATTTACGTGAATCAACTAAGGAAATTTTATTTACGAGAGTAAAACAATCCCTTTTATGCGTTTTAAACGTTTCAATAACCAAGACAAATCACACAATAATTTATGGCTGCTTTTCAAATAACTTATTTATTAATAAATCACAATGATACCCCTATTTAACCCATAAAATTACTTAAAAATAATTAAAACCATTTATCGGTCGCTATTTAATTCAGCCTAAATAAAATATACAAATTGTTTGGGTCTCCTAAACATATATACCTATATAATTCTCATAAATCACAAACAAAGGAATACCCAAGTCTACGTATTTAATTTATACTAATATAATTAGCATCCAATTCGTACCTATAACATGTGATATTATTAAAAAAAAATCATTTACTAATCATGCCTTGTAAATAAATATGTGGGTATGAAGCATTTTGCACGAACTTCGTCTATTTCGAAAGCTGAATGATGTCCAGTATATATCAACATGTCATTCCACAATAAAGACCTGAATTATTTTTCTAATTCTGTGCTGCTTTGATATATAGAAAGAAATTAGAATGGCTAAAAAAATAGAGTCAAAGACCGCGAGGGTCATTTGTCACGAATGTTATTCGAATTCGAATATGAGAACAACAGACTTTTGAGGTGCTTCTTTATTATTTAAGTTCAAATACACAAGACTTGAAGTAAGTAAGGTAAACGAACAATAATTAATTTAAACAATTACCAATATAAAATTGTAGATTTGGAATATCGAGAAAATGTCACACAATTTAAGAGTCCCAAAAATAAATTCTGTTTCCTGTAGTTCCACACTTTACATATAATACGGCAACATTTTCCTCAATTTGTGTTATCGTAGTTGCTGTCCAAAACTAACGTCAACACCATAATGATTTAGCTGGTAAATTATTTATATTCTATATATATATAATACAAAGATTATATTTAATTCTGATTATAGTATAACTGTTACACTTAATCCCGGGAAATTCTGATTCCGCGAAAGTTTTTATTCTAGTAGGCTATATTATTTTTCAATTTCCCAAAATCAGCAGCTTTATTTACTTTATGTTAGGTTAACTTTATAATTATGAGTATTCTACGTACTTCATCAATTATACGTTTCTTACATTCGTAACAAACTTACGAGATAAAATACCATCTAATAAGGTAGCAAGGAGCGAATAAGCACATGGGTATAAATGAGTCAATTTTAAAATTACAAACGGACACTTGGATTTTATTAATATAGATGAGCGGGTATCGCGAAATGGACGATAAGTGTACTGCGGCAGAGCGAGACAGAGAGCAGTGCAGTGCGACCTCGCGACTCATCTGCTATGCTTAATCGGGTCGAGCGTTCAATGTCATAGACGTCATAGTGTGGTGTAAACAAAAGAGCGAGCGGGAACGGGTTGGTGATCACTGTAGCGAACCACTAAGCAAGTTATCTAAATATATTAGTTCAAAATGGTTATTACAAAGTAACTAACTAATTGATGGTTAGTACAGAGTTCTAACGGGTGGTAGAACATGGATATTTTCGACTGGATCGGTGCCGCCGTCACACCTATTTGTAGTGTTCGCACTACTTGTGTTTTGGTGTAATGGTGTGATAGCCAGCATACACAGAACGAGAGGCGAGAAAAGTAGCACCGCATTCGTGATTACAGATGTCATTGGCTGCAGATAGACTGCAACCCCGTGTGCTACTTCATAATATAAAAAAACAAAGTAACAAGAGACGCAGATGTTAGGCAAACGAAATATTCGCTGCCTAGACATTCTATAGTATTTAAGAATTTTAAAAAAGCAAGTCACTCCTTTCTTTAGCAGAAGGTGTAGGCAGAGGTAAACATCACCCACGTTTCGCCAATTATGTTTAGATCTCATCTAAAAGATGGCGAGCCTATTTCTATTTACAGTGCATATATCCAATCCGGATACTAGTGAGATTAGTCCAATCAGATAATACCTTTGACATGGGAATCGAATCCAGCGCCCGGTATGTAACATAAACAAATATAATAAGTAATATATCTATATAAACAGGATAACTGACTCACTGACATATCAACGCACAGACCAAACTACTAAGCCTAGGACCGTGAAAATCTGCATACGAGTTCCTTTTACGCTCTAGGTGAGCACTAAGGAATGTTTTTTTGGAAATTCAACCTCCAGGGTGGTGAGAAGTAGGATGAAAGTCTGTATGACGCGAGCGAAGCCGCGGGGAAATCGCTCGTTAATAATAGGCAAATGTGCAAACAAAATGGATTGAACTAGTATAATTTATATCTAATCTTATCTACTAGCAATGAATCAAACATCGATATTCCAAGCCTCGTATGTTCCGGATAGTAAAGTCTATTATGAAATATTTTGAAATGCGTTATGTTTTGTTATTGTACAAACTATTTTGTAAGTACACTTCTTGAAATGTCACACAGAAAAAAATAGGTACCAATTACAGCATTAGAGTAACTCAAACTTTCTAACCTATAGTACTCCTAGATTATCCATATAATATATGTCACGATTATACACTCAAAGATGTGCCTCAATCGTGTTCATCGCACAAACTTGTGTCCCCTTGTGGGAATTGATAGATTGAACCCGCGACCTCACGTAACAAAGGTCGGTTCATCTGCAACTGTGCCATGGACGCCGTCAATGTTTTAAGACAAAAACAGACAGTTATTATTAAAATATATCCTTTCCAACCGCTAGTCTCCCATTATTCACGGCTTCTGTTATCTATAGCTCTGTTGGTACAAGGCGCATCACTTGTAATTTTCGTAATTGTATTTTATCAGTCAACAGTAATGTAGATACTAGCTGTTTATTTTTAGTTTCCAACAAGAATTTATGTACTATGTTACCATGAAACGCAGTTCACAAACAACGTATAATCAACGGTGCACTAACGACATGATAAATATAAAACGTATTACTGAAAACAACCGATTCCCCGCAAAAGATGAACCTTCTTCGTAATAGGTATTGAAGACAAAGAGTGACAGGTGTGAAACGCATTTAATGTTTTTTAATGTCGCAGTTTCGTGCGCGTAATTATGATATATCTTGATCATTACCATTAGAATTATAAATAAAAGTGGATACTAATTGGAAGGCTTACGTATTATCATGTGTGATAATTTACATTTGACATCAAAAAGTGTAATTTCCATCTTTTGTTTTTCTACCAAATGTAATATAAGAAATGTTAAATTTTACCATTTAACGTCCTGTCTTTTGGATGAGTCCACAGTAGTGGTTTAGTAGTTAGTAGTTTTCGTAAGAGAATGTTTATTATTATTTTTTTATTAAATTACTCAAAGAAAATAAATGTAGGTTTTTATTATAGAATGATATGTTGATTCACTATATATGCTATATAATATTATTTTACAAAGGTGTGATTTAATAAATTTGTACGTTAGTTTTAGAATAAATCTTCCGTTACCGATAGAAAT